>CM064505.1:6931661-6944161 GCA_032716605.1 Paralithodes platypus | reverse complement strand
TGCATGCACAAAACAAGGTATGAGGAATAGAGAACACAAAATAAGCACACGGTAACAAGACACACGATCACTTTTATTGATGTACACACTTCTATAGTTTTCTTGATGATGATTAATATGAAGCATAAGAAGATATGAATACTCGTACAAGACAAATGATAGAATTGAACAACACTAGCATTAAGTGGATCTGGATGGAGCCTAGTCTCCCACTTCCAACGTTCAGGTATTAATCTTCTGATCACTGGCTTTATTCACAAGTTTATATACTGGAGATCATAAATGTTACTTATAGATTCATATTCACTGTTAGATTTATCACTGGTAGCTCTGGTGCACAAGTAGTAGTTCACAGACTAGATTAGACACGCGTATTTTAGAGTACGGGAATTCTAGTAACCTGTGGGTGTTCATAATACCAAACCGAAGGTGCCTTGATCAGCTGGTTTAATTGGTTGGGTTGTTAATTGCATGGTTTGTTGGATGTGGTGGAGACTGGGTTGCTAACTCTGCCACATTTATCTGGAAGTATGGCAATAGAGGTTAGTCACTGGCGAGGCGGCTAGCCTCGCACTGACGATCATTTGGTACAGGGTTGTGAATGGGTTGTGAGGGAATAGATGGCATGCAAAGGGTTAGTAAAGTTCTAATGGTGTTCCTTCCTGCTGGGGGAAGGTAGGCTGGATAGGAGTATATACAAAAGGTTTGAGAATGTTAGTAACGGAAAAGTTAAGGATATTCAGGGGGTATGGTGGAGAGGCTAGGTCAGGAGGGAGTCGAGGAGCGTGGGGGGGTTAACGAGAGGGAGAGGGTTAAGGGGGGGCTACGTGGAAGTTTGACCCTAAGGTCTCTGGGCGTAGGGGTGGCATTAGGCTACAGTTGGTATCTTAGACTGGGGTTAACGACAGGGAAGGTAGGTTAATCAAAAGCTACCGGGGGATGAGCAATAGGTGGTGGTATATGAGTCTGGAAATTATAGAATCATATGGACTGTGGGGAAGATGAGGTTAGCTGTAGGTGTGTGCTTGACTGGATAAAAGTAGAGAAAAACATAGTGTATTATTACTCGTCAATACGATCGGTTATGGACACTATTAGTTGACACGATTTCTTGCTGATCTAGTTGTCCCTGGGAACTGCGTTTTCTATGAAATATATACCAAAGAAAGCGGCAGTTCATAGGGGTAGCTTCGTTATTGTTTCGTGGTAGATATGCGTCGAGACAATGGTAAAAGAGGGTTATCTATACAATCTCTGGTTGGTGTAAGAATTAGAGTTACTGCATGGTTGCTAACATCTTCAGTCATTATCTCTGTCTAGGTCTTACAGGAATAATGGTTATATATACAATGGTGTACCCGTGGGTATCATCGTGTACTTAATCTATGGGGGGGGGGGGGCAGGTTTTTTTTACATACGATTCCCTGGTTTGATGAACATGGAGTAGAATTGGGCAATACAGGAACAATGGAATTTCCTATACCATCTCGTCTGTGCAGGAATATAGTTACTGGATTGCTCGCGGCATCTTCAGTCGTGAGATCTGGCAAGATAGGGCAGGCGTAATGGTTGCACGATGGTGTACCCGTGGGTATTATAGTTTCTTATCAATTATGACATGGGGGTTAACATATTACTTCTCGGATGGAAGAACATACATAGATTTATGGGGGCGGTTTGTCTTCAGAAACTTAGTCTGGCAAGGCAAGGTATTTTAGGGTATGTTGATATTGATATCTTAACTTAGGGACAGGGCATGGGTGTATTAAATTAAGGTGTATTCATGTTCATCATCATGTAGGTAGAGTCTGGCGGGTAAGAGGTGTAGGACACGAGGGGTAGTGGATACGCCAGGTGGGGGAAGGGTCAGTGGTTAGAAGCGATAGGCAGGTGTGGTTTGGAGCTGCTTAGCCCTGCGGGCTTCGGCCTGTCTGAACTGGTTGGCTTGGTGCCTTCTCTCCTTCTTTCTTCTCTCACGCTGATCTATGGGGCGTCTGCTCTCACCTGGTCCTTTCGTTCTGTGGGCCTTTCCTTCGGGTGTTTCTGTTCCCGTTTCTTTGTTGTTCTTGCTCGTGGCTTCCGTGGTGGGCTTCTCGTTCTGGGGAATTTACTTCACCTCAAGGGTGAAGTAAAGAGAAGTATAGTCATGGTTGTGTCATTTGGAGGGTGTGTAGAAGGTTCCCACCAGGCAAGAGAGCGAGGGTTAGGTTTCTTGTGCAGGTCTATGTAGACCTGTAGGAATGTGTCTTCGGTGTTGTGGAGGGCGGCTACCCGGGCTTGATGTGGCCGTTGTAGACGGGCTAAGCGTCCTGTGGACGTTTTTAATTTAATACGTCTTATGAACGGTGTGCATTCGTCCTCAGTGGGGGTAGGGACGGGAGCGACGAATGGTGTGGATGTGTTCATGGTGGAGGTCAGGTATTGAGTGAGGTGTGTGGGACTGACAGGAGGCCTCTTCAGTGTGGTAAAGGGGTTAACAACTGAAGGGGAGGGACTAACGCATGAAGGCGGAGCTGGGGGTGAAGGGGGGATATGAGTCTGGGGTTTTTGGGGTTGTCTTGGGTGGTGTTGCAGGCTGGGAAAATATATGGAGGCAATGTGCAATATTGGTTTAGGTAAGGTGCGTGATGGGGGGGTGTGAGAAAGAGGGGGTGTGTGTGTTGTGTGACTTGGGCTTTTAGTGGAAGAAAGGGGTTTTGTTTTTACATAACTGTCTTCAAATCTGATGGGTCTGTTGATGATTCTACCTTTGGAGGTTCTGGTGGGAAGGTAGATTTTGTAGTGGGACTTGAGTCGCTCGACGATGTTTTATATTGAGGGGAAGAACGCTTTACAGGTGGAGGACATTTAGTGGGGGTGATGTAGTGGGTTATTTGAGAGGTAGATGCGTGTGGAGTTTTTGTCGAGTGAGGGTGGTAGGAGGATGGGAGAGGATTGGATGGGGGTATTGATGGGGGTTCTCGGAGGGGCGACTTTGTGGGGGGATTTAACCCGGGAGCTGCGGGGGGTTTTTTTTTTGGCCCCTGGGCCATGCAAATCTTAAGTGGGGGTGTGGAGGTCGGGTACGTCATTTTGGAGGGGCTTTGGTTGGGAGTTACTTGTGTGGTAGACGTGGGGTGAGGAGGGGTTGGTCGTTGGCATAGGGTTAGTCTTTAGGGGGAGGTTGGTTGGGGGTTTTATGAGGATGATGAGGTTGGTTGATGCGTGGGTGGGGTCGCAGGGATAGTGGAGTGGATGCGGGGGGGGCTAGACGAGTGGGTAGTGAGTGGAGGTTTAATTGGGAGGGTTGGGGGTAGGAAAGTGTGTTGGGTGCGTTCTTTGGTGGGGTTGGTGATTTGATGGTGGTGGAAATAGGTGGTTTTGTGGGAGTTTGGTGGGGGGGGCAGATCTAGAAGGTCATTCGGGGTGATGAGGTGGGGGTTGAGAGGGGATGAGGTTGAAGGGGAAGGTATTTGCTTTCGTGGGAGGGTGGGGGTGGTTATTTTTGGAATATAGTTAGAGGGATGATGGTGTTTGCTTGTGATTATTCGTCTTCTTTCCCTTTGTGGAGGAGAATTCGACGAAGAAGAAGAGCAGGAGAGAGGATAGTGGTCTGGCAGCTCTACGGAACTTTGTTATCAGGGTGTGTTTTCTGGAGGGTTTAAAGGATTTCAGTCGTGGGCGTAAGTTGTAGCGTGAGGTGACTGGGGTAGATTGTGTGGTGCGGTTGGGTGTGTACTTGGTTTTAGGTGGGGGTGGTGGTTTTCTTATTGTGGTGCCTGGTGGAGGTACTTCAGGGCTAGACGGGAGGGTTTCTGTTGTGTTCGGGGTTGTGGGTGGAGGTTTTCGTACTTTGATATTTTGGGGAGGTACTTGACTATCAGAAGTGAAGGAATTGGTCATGGTGGAGGAAGGTGTGATAGTGGGGGCTTGGGGTTTGTGGAGGTTAATTTGGGGGGTATGTTGAGGAATAATCGGCAGGTTCTGTGCTGGAGGGTTTAGGCCTTTAGGGGTTTGTAGGGGAACATTTATAGTCTGAGTGGGAGGGGTAGTAGGGGTGTTCAATTCAGGGTCGGACGTGTGGGGAGGGGTAATGTCTTGTGGTTTTAGAGGTTTAAATGCTCGGACGAATCTTTTTCTGAACGTGCGAGTCACGCCGTGATAATCAATGATGACTTGATAGGCATTTGGGACTTTGATGATGGTGTAGGGTCCGACATAGCGGAGGGCCTAATGTGTTGGTGACAGGGAGGTTGGCTACCATTACGGTGTCATGGATGGCGAAAGGGTTTTTATCATCGGGGTTATCATTTTTGGTGTTTTGACAGGTTTGGGCAGTATGGAGGGTGTTTTGCAGATGTTGCAATGGGTCAATTGTGGAGGTGTTGGATGGGAGGTGAGCGTGATGGTGGAACGGCAGAAACAGGGGGGGTACGCCGTAAACACGTTCATGAGGTGAAATACCGTCTTCTCGGGGACAGGTGTTCATGTCCCATTGTATCATTTTTATCTGTGATGGCCAGTCTGAGGTGTTAAGAGCAATAATTTTGGTACGTAACTGGTTGTTGATGGTTGCGATGGCTGCGTTCGCATATAGCATTTCCTTGAGGCCAGTACGGGGATGAGTGTTTGATCTTAATACCGCATTGTTGGGTGAACTGGTGCCAAACGCGTCCACTAAATTCGGGGGCATTGTCGGATAGAAGAGCAAGGGGAAGGCCGAATATAGGGAACACTTCTGTGGCAAGCAGTGCGGCGACTGTGGTGGCTGTGTGGTCTTTAACTGGGCAGGCTATTACAAAGTTTGAATATACGTCAACAAATAGCGGTTGCCAGCGTAAGAAGGAAACGGGCCCATGATGTCGAGGGATAGGACTTGGAACGGTTTGTTGGCAGAAATGGTACCAGCTGGGCCTGGGGTGCGTGATCTATCCTTCCCCAATAAACAAGGTTTGCAGGATTCTGTCACACGTTGTGCAATCTTGGAGGGGTTGGGGGTCCAGTACACTGGACCTGGTCCGCGAAGATTTTTAAAATTTTCTTTTGTCCAAGGTGTATGCTGTTTCCCTCGTGGATGGCAATCATGTAGTCGTGGGCAATGGTGGGGTCTAGGACTATGTGACCGGAGTCTGTGGCAAGTTGATCTCCCCAGCGAGTCCGTTTCTTGAAGATATTTAACGGTATCCAGGGTGGTCTGATCCTTGTTTCCCAAGATTGAATTAGTGAGGGGGCTGGGGGGGAATTATGTTGGTTGATGGGGGTATGTAAGAGCTCAGTGTTTTGTAAGGCGGCTAGGTTGGTGGGGGGTCTTTCAGTACTGGCAAACGTGACAGGGCGTCTGCATTGGTGTGAAATTTACCTGGACGATACTGTATTGCAAAATCGTAGTCCTCTAGTGTCTCTCTCCAGCATACCAAGATGGCTGAGTTGGTTTCGCACCTACGCAACCATTGCAAAGATTGATGGTCGGTTATTATATCTAGTTTCGTGCCCAACACAAATGACCTGAAGTGGTTGAGTGCCAAAATGATCCCTAGGCACTCTCTCTTGGTGGCTGCATAATTCTGTTGGGCTTGGTTGAGTGTGGAGCTGGCATACGCTATCACATGTTCCTCTCCGTCTCTTACTTGAGCTAAAACTGCACCAATGGCGTACAGAGATACGTCGGTATAAAGACGGAAAGGTTTATGGTAATCGGGGCTTGGATCAGCTTTGGTTCAAAGTGTTAAAAGCGAGGTCTCTTTCAGGTGTCCAGGTGAATGTGGTGTCCTTGTGGGTGAGTTGGTGGAGGGGTCTGGCTTTTGCGGCAAAGTGTGGGACGAAACGTCTGTAGTATGTGGCTAAACCTAGAAAAGAACGTACTCCTTTAACGGTGGTGGGTGGGGGTTGGTTTTGTATGGCTTGAAGTTTCTTGGGGTCTGGTACAATGCCATGTTCAGATATTACGTGGCCGAGGAAATCTATCTATTTCGTGCAATCTCGCATTTTGAGGGTTTCAATTTCAGCCCGGTGGCTCGGATTCTTTGAAGAACTTGTTTCAACCTGAGGAGGTGTTCTTCCCAGGTTTGTGAGTACACAATGATATCGTCTAGATACGCTAGGCAGGTTTCCCAGGTAAGGCCATGTAATACCGCTTCCATCAAAACGGGAGAAATTGGCGGGTCCGTTGCAGAGGCCAAATGGTAGGACGTTAAATTCGTAGTGGTGGCCACCACTAGTGGAGAATGCTGTTTTTTCTTGGTCCTCTGCCTTGATGGGCACTTGCCAATACCCTGCTTGCAAGTCGAGGGTAGTGAACCATCTGGATCCGTATAGGGAGTCAAGGGAATCGTCTATCCTGGGTAATGGCGTAGCGTCCTTAATGGTTATGTCATTCAATCTACTGTAATCTACGCAAAAACGGGTTGACCCATCTTTCTTTTTTACTAGGACAACAAGGGAAGACCAGGGGCTGATGGACGGGGTAGCAATTCCGGCCTCTAACATCTCTTGGACTTGGCGTTCCTCTTCCTGGCGTTTATATGAGATCTTGTACGGGATGGTTGTCTTATGGGGGGGGCCTGTGGTGTTAATGATGTGTTGTTAAACATCGGTCTGTCCTATTTCAGTGGGTTGTTGGGCAAACACGTCACTGAACTCTAGCAATAGTTCGTACATGCTGTGTTTTTGGTGGTCGGATAATGTGTCAGGGAGAGGGGGTAACTTGAGACTGGTAGGGGTTTCATTGGAATCTGTGGGGAGGTCATCAAATGTTTCGAGGTCTCCTATGATGAGGCCTGTTGGTAATGTCAGGGATTCTTCAGAGATATTGGCCACTAGAATGTGGTTTATGCGAGCGGGAAATGATGGCGGGTTGTAGGAGGCAACGAATTGGGGTGGGTGGACGTGGTAGTGGGGGAAAATATCATGTGAGTTTGGGGTATGGGTCGAAGGTTAACCCTTTTTTGATAGCGGGGGGAATTTGACATTTATCTTGAACTACAGCTGGACTAATGATGGTGGGGGACCGACTGGTGAGCAGGTGCTCGGTACGCATGGAGGGGGGGGGGGGGGGAATCACTTTGGTGGGGGTCACGCATGAGGGGGGGATTAACGGCGCGTGTGGGAGGATCAGAGTGGTGAGGTGTGAGTGATTTAGAAAAACGGAATTTGTTGGTGGGACTGCGGAGGGTTGGTGGGGGAAGAGTTAGGTATAGAAACATGGGTTATTGGTGGAGGACTGATGTACTAATTTGTGGTTGTTAAAAGGACGAATTTGGGGAGTTTTGTCGGTGGCAGTTGACGGTTTTGTTTAGAGGTTATATGGGATTGGTGGGTTTGTCTATCAGGAGTGGGTGAGTCAAGTGTGGGGTTTTGAAGTTTTTTAGGGGTGTGAATTGTGTGGGGGTGGAAGGGAGCTACTGACGGAAAGCTGTCCACAAGGGAAATTTTTATGGCTGTGGAATAGCTGAGCATTTCTGGGGGCATGGGGAAAATATTGTTGGGTACATAGGTCGGCATTTTCCCTGGAAACATGTGTACATAAATATTTGGTAGAATGGTTTTTTACATACATAAGAGTCTATCCTGGAAACATGGGAGGATTGATCTGGACAGAGTTAGGAGAAATGGGGGGGGTTTACATCATTGAGTTGCTTGGACTTGTCCTTCTTTCGTTTGCTGAGGCATTTTTTCAACGGAATGAGTGATATTTTGAGAGAACTCGGGGCAAGGGGGGGGGAGGGGGGGGGGTTGGAGTTACCTTAGTGCTAGCTGCAACTTGGTAATCTTGACTCAGAGTTTGTTGGGGGTGAAGGTGTTTTTCTTTTTGTGAACTGGTTTCTGCGTGATTGGTTTGTCAGAGGCTTTGGGTCGGATTTTTTTGGTTAATGAGATCAGCCTCTGGCCGCAAGTCAACCTGGGCCTGGAGTTTTGAAGGAGGTCAAGTCCAAGGAAACCATCGTAATGTTTACAGTGGGAGGAAAATACTGTGAAGTATTAGACACACACACACACACACGCATATATATATATATTCCGCCTCTTGTGTTCATTTGTTATTTTATCTGAATATTGGTATGGGTGGTTCAGTATTTAAGATGTGTCTTGAAGATGGGAACCAATTATTTTTGCTTATTTGAACCTATTAACATAAAGTTATTTGAGAGCAATTAAAATCTGGAGAAAATAATTTATGATGATATAAATGACCCGACTTGGGAATGGTTACGGGGGATTCAAATAAGCAAAAATAATTGGTTCCCATCTTCAAGACACATCTTAAATACTGAACCACCCATACCAATATTCAGATAAAATAACAAATGAACACAAGAAGCGGAATATATATATATATGCGTGTGTGTGTGTGTGTCTATAAATATATATACTGTATATATGTAAGTGTGTGTGTGTGGAGAGCCAATCAATGATGTCGGCGACAGTAAACTAACAGCGTGGACAATACAATCTCCGCTAAAACAGTATCATGCAATATAAAATAAATCCTCTCTCTGCCGTCATGCGATTTGTATTGGGTCTCGTAGCTTAGGTTTGTCAATTTTAATTGGGGGCACTTGTTGGGACTCTCCCTGAATTGACCGTTTTAAGGGTGCAGGTAACACGATCATTTATTATCCAGGGGAGAGAACTGATTGGACGTATGTCGAGTACTGTACAGTTGGTCAAAGTTTCAGCTTGAACCAACCCTCGCTCTGGGGCTCGCAGAAAACTGAGCTGGCAATACTGGTGTAGGTTTGCCAATCAGTGGAATATAATAACTTTAATATTTAAGCAAATCTACGAACTTTGGGTGAATGTTCGGGATTCATACATAGCGATTGTATGCATTTTTATTTGCAGATAGGCTTAACTTTTCCCTTGTTTAGTATATCTTCTAACAATGATATAGCCGAAATCAGATCTACCAATCCCAATCTTTGTAAAGACCCACAACTACTTCCTACACCAGTATTGTCCAGGATAATTCTTGCGAGCCCCAGAGGCCGCGACAGGGTGAGTCAGCTGTAACTTTGACACAACTCTGTACAAACGAGAATCGTCGACATGTAGATGATCTGTCATTAAGGAACTGAAGGCTGTCTTTCAGCGAGGAGTTTGTGGACCCCTTTCCCCACACGTTAATCTCTTGTCGGAAAAACCCTTCGACCTAAGGGTCACCGACCTTTCAGACATGTTCAGAAGGAAAGAAGAATCGCCCCCGAAACTGTCGGCCCCCGACCACTCTTGGTCTCAAACATCCGGAATGTCGAAAACCCTGTCGGAGACAACGTCGGACCCTGTAAACCGACATTTTGAGGAGAGTTTTTGACAATTCCAAAATTTTGCCTGACTACAACAGGACGCATATCAGGGACCGCACAAAGAACATTCGCCGACAACAGCCATCTAACAAATATTAGTTTCGAATTAAAAATATTTTAAAAAAAAAAGTTCCCTGTCGGACCCCCTACCTGTACTCGACTCCGTACGAAATATGTAAATTTGGGAAAGGCATCTGTACGTACACCACGCTTGTACGTACCCGTGCATTTACCATAATTCTACACATGGTGGATATGTAGAGGTACGGTGTATATAGAGCAGTGACAAGTGTGAATAAGGATGCTTGTTATAACCTAAATTGTACTATACGGACCCCTGGTGTGTGGTGAAGGGGTTGTGGGGGTACTGTGTACGTGTTGTGTGTGTGTTGGCTGTAGGTGCGGTTGGGTGTGTTGATTGTATGCTGTAGGTGTGGTGTGTGGTGTGTGTTTCAATTATATTAAATGTTGTTATGTGTGTTTTGTATGTATTGGTTTTTGTGTGCAAGAAGGGCTGTGCGTGTGTTGTATGTTGTGGGTTTGTGTGTGTGTAAGCAAGAAAGTATAGTGTGTGTATGTTTGTGTGTCTATTCGTGTATGTGTGTATGCGTGAGGGAGAGGAGTGGAGGTGAAATCAAGAATGGTAGGGTGTCGTGACTGTGTGTACATAAATGGATATGCAAATTGTAAATAACACAACAAACACACTCATCTCTTACACACACACACACACACACACAACACACACCTCTTGACAGAAAATGGCATTCGTTCTGGTCAATAAAGAAAAGACTTTTGTCGTTTTGCTGAGAGGAGAGGTAGGGAGAGGAGAGGAAGGTTGGTGATAGATAGGTAGATTGATTAGGGAGACGATATAGATAGAATAATAGATATAGATAGTTTGGTTGAATGACGAGAGATAGGAATTAGATTGTATGATAGCTTAGAGGGTTTTATGTTGATGAAGGAGATCGAGATGAAGGGAGAGGAGAGAGAGATGAGTTTACATAGATACCACTGACCACACAGGACCTTACGATCCCAGCGAGGTGATCAGGACTCTTAATTCTAGTAGAGATTAGCTAACCCGCGGAGAGAGAGAGAAAGAGTTGGGGGAGAGTGAGAGTGAGTGAGAGTTGTGTTGTAGTGTTTTGTGTGCTAGGATGAATATATACCCGTAGCCTCCCCCCCCCCCCCCCCCCCCCCCCCCCCCCCTCCCCCACCCCCCCCCCCCCCCCTCCCCCTCCCTCATTAACCTTTTTATCTCTCAACTTATCCTATCACCTTACCCCCCCCCATAATTCCCCTTCGCACCCCCTCCCTCCTGCCATACGCTTTTAAGTTCTCTCTCTCTCTCTCTCTCTCTCTCTCTCTCTCTCTCTCTCTCTCTCTCTCTCTTCACACTTCTCTATATTGAGTTAAATAGTCTTGTACTTTCTGCCTCTCACTCACTCTCTCACACACACACACACACAGACACACACTCTCTCTCTCCCCTCCCTCCTTTACATATACACACAATCCCTCCCCTCACCCCCTCCTATACACCCATACAATCACTCTCCTCCCTCCCCACTGTCACCTGCTTTCTATACCCCCCCTTTCTCCCCTCTCCCTTTTATCCTAGGCCCGGCCCTCCCTTCTTGTCACATGTCATCCCTGTAACCTGAGAGAGAGAGTGAGTGTGTGGGGTGTGTGTGTGTGTGTGCATGTGTGTTATTTTCTTAGCATTATTTTACAAGTAACTCATTTCCACCCTCTCATCTTGGTTTGTGTCTCTCCAACAAGTCCATGCTTCACTCCCATACATCAATGTCGGGATTACCACACTGTCATGCTAGGAATTCTTCACTTCCATACTGACCACCTATTCCTTGTTACTGCTTTCAACGTACCTACAACCCTCTTTGTTGCACCCTCTCCCGCACCTGACCACCCTATTCCTTGTTACTGCTTTCAACGTACCTACAACCCTCTTCCCTGTTGCACCCTCTCTCGCATGACCACCCTATTCTTGTTACTGCTTCAACGTACCTACAACCTCTTGCCCTGTTGCACCCTCTCCCGCACCTGACCACCCTATTCCTTGTTACTGCTTTCAACGTACCTACAACCCTCTTCCCCTGTTGCACTCCCGCTCTTCTTCACCATACTCCCATTTTTACTCAACCCATGCACAACTTAAATGAGCAAAGATTCTCCATTACTGACCATTCAACCTCACCTCCCACTCTGTGGCTGCACCCTTTCAAAGACCATAACCTTACTCTTCCTCGCATTTACCTTCAGCTTCTGATTCACACACACAGTTTCAAACATATTTATCAGACCCTGCAACTCCCATTCATTCACTCATCAGACTGTCATGACAAACAGCAGTACAGGCAACTTCCACTCATTTTCCTTATCAGCGGCACCAACATCCACTGCTCTTCCTTGTATTTCTTTCATGACTCCCTATAATCTTGAACAACCAGACATCACACACCTTTGCTTTAACCCAACATTCTTTCATGACTCCATCCATAATCTTGAACAACCATGGGGACATCACACACCCTGTTGCCCAACATTCTTTCATGACTCCATTTTCCCTCCTAGACCTCCATCAAGTTTTCCCCTTCGAGAACAATTTGTGCGTTTTCGGTAGATAAATGCCATGGCGCTTTCTCTCAAAGTATGCTTACCTTCCACACACACACACACACACAACACACACACTCTCTCTCTCTCTCTCTCTCTCCACTCTCTCTCTCTCTCTCTCTCTCTCTCTCTCTATCTCTCTAAGCGAAATATCTCTCTAACTTCACACTACCATTCATAAAGAATCGATAATTTCACCCTCCACATCTGTCGCTTTCAGACTCATCACATGTTGATGCAGATGTGTGTGTGTGTGTGTGTGTGTGTGTGTGTGTGTGTGAAGAGAGAGATTGTTTTAGTGTGTGCTTTACCCGTGTGTATAGTGTTAGTGTGTGAGTGTGTGTGAGAAAATAAAAAAAAAGAGAGAAAGTGTTCATGCAGCTTGAAGCGACGTGTGTGAGTCCTTGAAAGAGTGAATAGATTTGTACCGATATATATATTTGATATATTATATATAACAGACTATCAACTAAAGAAACTATCTGTAGGTAGCCAAATTATATGTAGTTATTCACTAACACTATACATAATAATTTCTATTTTTGTAATAAGATACTGAATTGATATAATTTTTGT
>CM064505.1:6728200-6931561 GCA_032716605.1 Paralithodes platypus | reverse complement strand
AAAACCGAAGGTGCCTTGATCAGCTGGTTTAATTGGTTGGGTTGTTAATTGCATGGTTTGTTGGATGTGGTGGAGACTGGGTTGCTAACTCTGCCACATTTATCTGGAAGTATGGCAATAGAGGTTAGTCACTGGCGAGGCGGCTAGCCTCGCACTGACGATCATTTGGTACAGGGTTGTGAATGGGTTGTGAGGGAATAGATGGCATGCAAAGGGTTAGTAAAGTTCTAATGGTGTTCCTTCCTGCTGGGGGAAGGTAGGCTGGATAGGAGTATATATACAAAAGGTTTGAGAATGTTAGTAACGGAAAAGTTAAGGATATTCAGGGGGTATGGTGGAGAGGCTTAGGTCAGGAGGGAGTCGAGGAGCGTGGGGGGGTTAACGAGAGGGAGAGGGTTAAGGGGGGCTACGTGGAAGTTTGACCCTAAGGTCTCTGGGCGTAGGGGTGGCATTAGGCTACAGTTGGTATCTTAGACTGGGGGTTAACGACAGGGAAGGTAGGTTAATCAAAAGCTACCGGGGGATGAGCAATAGGTGGTGGTATATGAGTCTGAAAATTATAGAATCATATGGACTGTGGGGAAGATGAGGTTAGCTGTAGGTGTGTGCTTGACTGGATAAAAGTAGAGAAAAACATAGTGTATTATTACTCGTTCAATACGATCGGTTATGGACACTATTAGTTGACACGATTTCTTGCTGATCTAGTTGTCCCTGGGAACTGCGTTTTCTATGAAATATATACCAAAGAAAGCGGCAGTTCATAGGGGTAGCTTCGTTATTGTTTCGTGGTAGATATGCGTCGAGACAATGGTAAAAGAGGGTTATCTATACAATCTCTGGTTGGTTGTAAGAATTAGAGTTACTGCATGGTTGCTAACATCTTCAGTCATTATCTCTGTGCTAGGTCTTACAGGAATGGTGGTTATATACAATGGTGTACCCGTGGGTATCATCGTGTACTTAATCTATGGGGGGGGGGGGGGGGGGGGGCAGTTTTTTTTTACATACGATTCCCTGGTTTGATGAACATGGAGTAGAATTGGGCAATACAGGAACAATGGAATTTCCTATACCATCTCGTCTGTGCAGGAATATAGTTACTGGATTGCTCGCGGCATCTTCAGTCGTGAGATCTGGCAAGATAGGGCAGGCGTAATGGTTGCACGATGGTGTACCCGTGGGTATTATAGTTTCTTATCAATTATGACATGGGGGTTAACATATTACTTCTCGGATGGAAGAACATACATAGATTTATGGGGGCGGTTTGTCTTCAGAAACTTAGTCTGGCAAGACAAGGTATTTTAGGGTATGTTGATATTGATATCTTAACTTAGGGACAGGGCATGGGTGTATTAAATTAAGGTGTATTCATGTTCATCATCATGTAGGTAGAGTCTGGCGGGTAAGAGGTGTAGGACACGAGGGGTAGTGGATACGCGAGGTGGGGGAAGGGTCAGTGGTTAGAAGCGATAGGCAGGTGTGGTTTGGAGCTGTGGCTTGGAGCGGGCTTCGGCCTGTCTGAACTGGTTGGCTTGGTGCCTTCTCTCCTTCTTTCTTCTCACGCTGATCTATGGGGCGTCTGCTCTCACCTGGTCCTTTCGTTCTGTGGGCCTTTCCTTCGGGCGTTTCTGTTCCCGTTTCTTTGTTGTTCTTGCTCGTGGCTTCCGTGGGCTTCTCGTTCTGGGGAATTTTACTTCACCTCAAGGGTTTGAAGTAAAGAGAAGTATAGTCATGGTGTGTCATTTGGAGGGTGTTGTAGAAGGTCCCACCAGGCAAGAGAGCGAGGGTTAGGTTTCTTGTGCAGGTCTATGTAGCCCTGTAGGAATGTGTCTTCGGTGTTGTGGAGGGCGTCTCCCCGGGCGTCATGTGGCCGTTGTAGACGGGGCTAAGCGTCTGTGGACGTTTTTAATTTAATACGTCTTATGAACGGTGTGCATTCGTCCTCAGTGGGGGTAGGGACGGGAGCGAACGAATGGTGTGGATGTGTTCAGGGTGGAGGTCAGGTATTGAGTGAGGTGTGGGGGACTGACAGGAGGCCTCTTCAGTGTGGTAAAGGGGTTAACAACTGAAGGGGAGGGACTAACGCATGAAGGCGGAGCTGGGGGTGAAGGGGGATATGAGTCGGGGGTTTTGGGGGGGTTTGTCTTGGGTGGTGTTGCAGGCTGGGAAATATATGGAGGCAATGTGCAATATTGGTTTAGGTAGGTGCGTGATGGAGGTGTGTGAGAAAGAGGGGGTGTGTGTGTTGTGTGACTTGGGGCTTTTAGTGGAAGAAAGGGGTTTTTTACATAACTGTCTTCAAATCTGATGGGTCTGTGATGATTCTACCTTTGGAGGTTCTGGTGGGAAGGTAGATTTTTGTAGTGGGACTTGAGTCGCTCGACGATGTTTTATATGAGGGGAAAGAACGCTTTACAGGTGGAGGACATTTAGTGGGGGTGATGTAGTGGGTTATTTGAGAGGTAGATGCGTGTGGAGGTTTTGTCGAGTGAGGGTGGTAGGAGGATGGGAGAGGATTGGATGGGGGTATTGAGGGGGTTCTCGGAGGGGCGACATTTGTGGGGGGATTTAAGTGGGGGTGTGGAGGTCGGGTACGTCATTTTGGAGGGGCTTGGTTGGGAGTTACTTGTGTGGGACGTGGTGGGTGAGGAGGGGTTGGTCGTTGGCATAGGGTAGTCTTTAGGGGGAGGTTGGTTGGGGGTTTTATGAGATGATGAGGTTGGTTGATGCGTGGGTGGGGTCGCAGGGATAGTGGAGTGGATGCGGGGGGGGCTAGACGAGTGGGTAGTGAGTGGAGGTTTAATTGGGAGGGTTGGGGGTAGGAAAGTGTGTTGGGTGCGTTCTTTGGTGGGGTTGGTGATTTGATGGTGGTGGAAATAGGTGGTTTTGTGGGAGTTTGGTGGGGGGGCAGATCTAGAAGGTCATTCGGGGTGATGAGGTGGGGGTTGAGAGGGGATGAGGTTGAAGGGGAAGGTATTTGCTTTCGTGGGAGGGTGGGGGTGGTTATTTTTGGAATATAGTTAGAGGGATGATGGTGGTTGCTTGTGATTATTCGTCTTCTTTCCCTTTGTGGAGGAGAATTCGACGAAGAAGAAGAGGAGGAGGAGGATAGTGGTCTGGCAGCTCTACGGAACTTTGTTATCAGGGTGTGTTTTCTGGAGGGTTTAAAGGATTTCAGTCGTGGGCGTAAGTTGTAGCGTGAGGTGACTGGGGTAGATTGTGTGGTGCGGTTGGGTGTGTACTTGGTTTTAGGTGGGGGTGGTGGTTTTCTTATTGTGGTGCCTGGTGGAGGTACTTCAGGGCTAGACGGGAGGGTTTCTGTTGTGTTCGGGGTTGTGGGTGGAGGTTTTCGTACTTTGATATTTTGGGGAGGTACTTGACTATCAGAAGTGAAGGAATTGGTCATGGTGGAGGAAGGTGTGATAGTGGGGGCTTGGGGTTTGTGGAGGTTAATTTGGGGGTTATGTTGAGGAATAATCGGCAGGTTCTGTGCTGGAGGGTTTAGGCCTTTAGGGGTTTGTAGGGGAACATTTATAGTCTGAGTGGGAGGGGTAGTAGGGGTGTTCAATTCAGGGTCGGACGTGTGGGGTGGGGTAATGTCTTGTGGTTTTAGAGGTTTAAATGCTCGGACGAATCTATTTCTGAACGTGCGAGTCACGCCGTGATAATCAATGATGACTTGATAGGCATTTGGGACTTTGATGATGGTGTAGGGTCCGACATAGCGAGGGCCTAATGTGTTGGTGACAGGGAGGTTGGCTACCATTACGGTGTCATGGATGGCGAAAGGGTTTTTATCATCGGGGTTATCATTTTTGGTGTTTTGACAGGTTTGGGCAGTATGGAGGGTGTTTTGCAGATGTTGCAATGGGTCAATTGTGGAGGTGTTGGATGGGAGGTGAGCGTGATGGTGGAACGGCAGAAACAGGGGGGGTACGCCGTAAACACGTTCATGAGGTGAAATACCGTCTTCTCGGGGACAGGTGTTCATGTCCCATTGTATCATTTTTATCTGTGATGGCCAGTCTGAGGTGTTAAGAGCAATAATTTTGGTACGTAACTGGTTGTTGATGGTGCGATGGCTGCGTTCGCATATAGCATTTCCTTGAGGCCAGTACGGGGATGAGTGTTTGATCTTAATACCGCATTGTTGGGTGAACTGGTGCCAAACGCGTCCACTAAATTCGGGGGCATTGTCGGATAGAAGAGCAAGGGGAAGGCCGAATATAGGGAACACTTCTGTGGCAAGCAGTGCGGCGACTGTGGTGGCTGTGTGGTCTTTAACTGGGCAGGGCTATTACAAAGTTTGAATATACGTCAACAAATAGCGGTTGCCAGCGTAAGAAGGAAACGGGCCCATGATGTCGAGGGATAGGACTTGGAACGGTTTGTTGGCAGAAATGGTACCAGCTGGGCCTGGGGTGCGTGATCTATCCTTCCCCAATAAACAAGGTTTGCAGGATTCTGTCACACGTTGTGCAATCTTGGAGGGGTTGGGGGTCCAGTACTGGTCCGCGAAGATTTTTAAAATTTTCTTTTGTCCAAGGTGTATGCTGTTTCCCTCGTGGATGGCAATCATGTAGTCGTGGGCAATGGTGGGGTCTAGGACTATGTGACCGGAGTCTGTGGCAAGTTGATCTCCCCAGCGAGTCCGTTTCTTGAAGATATTTAACGGTATCCAGGGTGGTCTGATCCTTGTTTCCCAAGATTGAATTAGTGAGGGGGCTGGGGGGGAATTATGTTGGTTGATGGGGGTATGTAAGAGCTCAGTGTTTTGTAAGGCGGCTAGGTTGGTGGGGGGTCTTTCAGTACTGGCAAACGTGACAGGGCGTCTGCATTGGTGTGAAATTTACCTGGACGATACTGTATTGCAAAATCGTAGTCCTCTAGTGTCTCTCTCCAGCATACCAAGATGGCTGAGTTGGTTTCGCACCTACGCAACCATTGCAAAGATTGATGGTCGGTTATTATATCTAGTTTCGTGCCCAACACAAATGACCTGAAGTGGTTGAGTGCCCAAAATGATCCCTAGGCACTCTCTCTTGGTGGCTGCATAATTCTGTTGGGCTTGGTTGAGTGTGGAGCTGGCATACGCTATCACATGTTCCTCTCCGTCTCTTACTTGAGCTAAAACTGCACCAATGGCGTACAGAGATACGTCGGTATAAAGACGGAAAGGTTTATGGTAATCGGGGCTTGGATCAGCTTTGGTTCAAAGTGTTAAAAGCGAGGTCTCTTTCAGGTGTCCAGGTGAATGTGGTGTCCTTGTGGGTGAGTTGGTGGAGGGGTCTGGCTTTTGCGGCAAAGTGTGGGACGAAACGTCTGTAGTATGTGGCTAAACCTAGAAAAGAACGTACTCCTTTAACGGTGGTGGGTGGGGGTTGGTTTTGTATGGCTTGAAGTTTCTTGGGGTCTGGTACAATGCCATGTTCAGATATTACGTGGCCGAGGAAATATACCTTATTTCGTGCAATCTCGCATTTTGAGGGTTTCAATTTCAGCCCGGTGGCTCGGATTCTTTGAAGAACTTGTTTCAACCTGAGGAGGTGTTCTTCCCAGGTTTGTGAGTACACAATGATATCGTCTAGATACGCTAGGCAGGTTTCCCAGGTAAGGCCATGTAATACCGATGCCAACAACGGGGAGAAAGTGGCGGGTCCGGTGCAGAGGCCAAATGGTAGGACGTTTAATTCGTAGTGGTGGCCACCACTAGTGGAGAATGCTGTTTTTTCTTGGTCCTCTGCCTTGATGGGCACTTGCCAATACCCTGCTTGCAAGTCGAGGGTAGTGAACCATCTGGATCCGTATAGGGAGTCAAGGGAATCGTCTATCCTGGGTAATGGCGTAGCGTCCTTAATGGTTATGTCATTCAATCTCCTGTAATCTACGCAAAAACGGGTTGACCCATCTTCTTTTTTTACTAGGACAACAGGGAAGACCAGGGGCTGATGGACGGGGTAGCAATTCCGGCCTCTAACATCTATTGGGACTTGGCGTTCCTCTTCCTGGCGTTGTATGAGATTTTTTCTACGGGATGGTTGTCTTATGGGGGGGGCCTGTGGTGTTAATGATGTGTTGTTAAACATCGGTCTGTCCTATTTCAGTGGGTTGTTGGGCAAACACGTCACTGAACTCTAGCAATAGTTCGTACATGCTGTGTTTTGGTGGTCGGATAATGTGTCAGGGAGAGGGGGTAACTTGAGACTGGTAGGGGTGTAATTGGAATCTGTGGGGAGGTCATCAAATGTTTCGAGGTCTCCTATGATGAGGCCTTTTGGTAATGTCAGGGATTCTTCAGAGATATTGGCCACTAGAATGTGGTTTATGCGAGCGGAAATGATGGCGGGTTGTAGGAGGCAACGATTGGGGTTGGTGGACGTGGTAGTGGGGGAAAATATCATGTGAGTTTGGGGTATGGGTCGAAGGTTAACCCATTTTTGATAGCGGGGGGGAATTTGACATTTATCTTGAACTACAGCTGGACTAATGATGGTGGGGGACCGACTGGTGAGCAGGTGCTCGGTACGCATGAGGGGGGGGGGGGGGGAATCACTTTGGTGGGGGTCACGCGTGAGGGGGGGATTAACGGCGCGTGTGGGAGGATCAGAGTGGTGAGGTGTGAGTGATTAGAAAGGGGAATTTGTTGGTGGGACTGCGGAGGGTTGGTGGGGGAAGAGTTAGGTATAGAACATGGGTTATTGGTGGAGGACTGATGTACTAATTTGTGGTTGTTAAAAGGACGAATTTGGGGAGTTTTGTCGGTGGCAGTGACGGTTTGTTTAGAGGTTATATGGGATTGGTGGGTTTGTCTATCATGAGTGGGTGAGTCAAGTGTGGGGTTTTGAAGTTTTTTAGGGGTGTGAATTGTGTGGGGGTGGAAGGGAACTACTGACGGAAAAGCTGTCACAAGGGAAATTTTTTGGTTGTGGAATAGCTGAGCATTTCTGGGGGCATGGGGAAAATATTGTTGGGTACATAGGTCGGCATTTTCCCTGGAAACATGTGTACATAAATATTTGGTAGAATGGTTTTTACATACATAAGAGTCTATCCTGGAAACATGGGAGGATTGATCCTGGACAGAGTTAGGAGAAATGGGGGGGTTTACATCATTGAGTTGCTTGGACTTGTCTTCTTTCGTTTGCTGAGGCATTTTTTCAACGGAATGAGTGATATTTTGAGAGAACTCGGGGCAAGGGGGGGGAGGGGGGGGGGGGGTTGGAGTTACCTTAGTGCTAGCTGCAACTTGGTAATCTTGACTCAGAGTTTGTTGAGGGTGAAGGTGTTTTTTCTTTTTGTGAACTGGTTTCTGCGTGATTGGTTTGTCAGAGGCTTTGGGTCGGATTTTTTTTGTTTAATGAGATCAGCCTCTGGCCGCAGTCAACCTGGGCCTGGAGTTTTTGAAGGAGGTCAAGTCCAAAGAAACCATCGTAATGTTTACAGTGGGAGGAAAATACTGTGAAGTATTAGACACACACACACACACACGCATATATATATATATTCCGCTTCTTGTGTTCATTTGTTATTTTATCTGAATATTGGTATGGGTGGTTCAGTATTTAAGATGTGTCTTGAAGATGGGAACCAATTATTTTTGCTTATTTGAACCTATTAACATAAAGTTATTTGAGAGCAATTAAAATCTGGAGAAAATAATTTATGATGATATAAATGACCCGACTTGGGAATGGTTACGGGGGATTCAAATAAGCAAAAATAATTGGTTCCCATCTTCAAGACACATCTTAAATACTGAACCACCCATACCAATATTCAGATAAAATAACAAATGAACACAAGAAGCGGAATATATATATATATATGCGTGTGTGTGTGTGTGTCTATAAATATATATACTGTATATATGTAAGTGTGTGTGTGTGGAGAGCCAATCAATGATGTCGGCGACAGACTAACAGCGTGGACAATACAATCTCCGCTAACAGTATCATGCAATAACCCTCTCTGCCGTCATGCGATTTGTATTGGTCTCGTAGCCTAGGTGTCAAATTGGGGCACTTGTTGGGACTGAATTGACCGTTAAGGGCAGTTCACACGATCATGTATTATCCAGAGAACTGATGGAGTCTGTCGATGTACAGTTGGTCAAAGTTTCAGCTGACCCACCCTCGCTCTGGGGCTCGCAGAATTAGCTGGCAATACTGGTGTAGTTGCCAATCAGTGGATATAATAACTTTAATATTTAAGCAAATCTACGAACTTTGGGTGAATGTTCGGGATCATACATAGCGATGTATGCATTTTTATTTGAGATAGGCTTACTTTTCCCTTGTTTAGTATATCTTCTAACAATGATATAGCCGAAATCAGATCTACCAATCCCAATCTTTGTAAGACACACCTCCTTCCTACACCAGTATTGCCAGATAATTCTGCGAGCCCCAGAGCGAGGGTGAGTCAGCTGTAACTTTGACCAACTGTACAAGCGATCGTCGACATGTAGATGATCTGTCATTAAGGACACTGAAGGCTGTCTTTCAGCGAGATGGCCCACCCGTTCATTCTCTTGTCGGAAACCCTTCGACTAAGGGTCACCGACCTTTCAGACATGTTCAGAAGGAATCGCCGAAACTGTCGGCCCCGACCACTTTTGGTCTCAAACATCCGAATGTCGAAAACCTGTCGGAGACAATCGGACCTGTAACCGACATTTGGAGAGACGTTTTGAAAATTCCAAAATTTTGCCTGACTACAACCGACGCATCAGGGACCGCCAAAAAGAAACATTCGCCGACAACAGCCATCTA
Organism: Paralithodes platypus; assembly: GCA_032716605.1. NCBI lineage: Eukaryota > Metazoa > Arthropoda > Malacostraca > Decapoda > Lithodidae > Paralithodes > Paralithodes platypus. Next base: position 6,922,784 of record CM064505.1, on the reverse strand, counting down.
ACAAATTAGTTTCGAATTAAAAAAAAAAGTTGTCGGACCTACTGTACTCGCCGTACGCAATATGTAAATTTGGGAAAGGCATCTGTACGTACACCACGCTGTACGTACACGTGCATTTACATAATCCTACACATGGTGGATATGTAGATGTACGGTGTATAGAGCAGTGACAAGTGTTAATAAGGATGCTTGTTATAACCTACATTGTACTATACGGACCCCTGGTGTGTGTGAAGGGGTGTACGTGTGTGTGTGCTGTATGTGTGTGTGTGTTGCTTGTATGCTGTATGTGTGGTGTGTGGTGTGTGTTTCAATTAAATGTGTATGTGTGTTTTGTATGTATTGTGTGTGCAAGAGAGGCTGTCGGTGTGTTGTATGTGTGTGTGTGTGTGTAAGCAAGAAAGTATGTGTGTGTCTGTTTGTGTGTCTATCTGTGTATGTGTGTATGAGTGAGTGAGAGTGAAATCAAAATGGTATGGGTGTGACTGTGTGTACATAAATGGATATGCAATTGTAAATAACACACACACACTCACTCTTACACACACACACACACACACACACACACTCTCTTGACAGAAAAATGGCATTCGTTCTGTCAATAAGAAAAGACTTTTGTGTTGCTGAGAGAGAGAGAGAGAGGGAGGTTGATAGATAGGTAGATTGATTAGGAGAGATATAGATAGATAAATAGATAGATAGTTTGGTTGAATGCGAGAGATAGATATGTAGATAGCTAGATTGGTTTTATGTGAGAGAGAGAGAGAGATTTACATAGATACACTGACCACACAGACCTTACGATCCCAGCGAGGTGATCAGGACTTAATTCTAGTAGAGATAGCTAACCCGAGAGAGAGAAAGAGTGGGGAGAGAGTGAGAGTGAGTGAGTGTGTGTATGTGTGTGTGTAGAATATACCCTTAGCTCCCCCCCCCCCCCCCCTCCTTCTAAACCTTTTATCTCACTTACCCCTATCACCTTACCCCTCCCCCATAATTCCCTTCACCCCCTCCCTCTCCCTCCTTTTCTCTCTCTCTCTCTCTCTCTCTCTCTCTCTCTCTCTCTCTCTCTCTCTCTCTCTCTCTTCACACTTCTCTATATTGAGTTAAATAGTCTTGTACTTTCTGCCTCTCACTCACTCTCTCACACACACACACACAGACACACACTCTCTCTCTCTCCCCCTCCCTCCTTTACATATACACACAATCCCTCCCCCTCACCCCCTCCTATACACACATACAATCCCTCTCCTCCCTCCCCACTGTCACCTGCTTTCTATACCCCCCCTTTCTCCCCTCTCCCTTTTATCCTAGGCCCGGCCCTCCCTTCTTGTCACATGTCATCCCTGTAACCTGAGAGAGAGAGTGAGTGTGTGGGTGTGTGTGTGTGTGTGTGCATGTGTGTTATTTTCTTAGCATTATTTTTACAAGTAACTCATTTCCACCCCTCTCATTCTTGGTTTGTGTCTCTCCAACAACGTCCATGCTTCACTCCCATACATCAATGTCGGGATTACCACACTGTCATGCTAGGAATTCTTCACTTCCATACTGACCACCCTATTCCTTGTTACTGCTTTCAACGTACCTACAACCCTCTTCCCCTGTTGCACCCTCTCCCGCACCTGACCACCCTATTCCTTGTTACTGCTTTCAACGTACCTACAACCCTCTTCCCCTGTTGCACCCTCTCTCGCACCTGACCACCCTATTCCTTGTTACTGCTTTCAACGTACCTACAACCCTCTTGCCCTGTTGCACCCTCTCCCGCACCTGACCACCCTATTCCTTGTTACTGCTTTCAACGTACCTACAACCCTCTTCCCCTGTTGCACCCTCTCCCGCTCTTCTTCCATCCATACTCCCATTTTTACTCAACCCACTGCACAACAACTTAAATGAGCAAAGATTCTCCATTACCTGACCATTCAACCTCACCTCCCACTCTGTGGCTGCACCCCTTTCAAAGACCATAACCTTACTCTTCCTCGCATTTACCTTCAGATTCCGATTCTCACACACTGTTCCAAACATATTTATCAGACCCTGCAACTCCCATTCATTATCACTCATCAGAACTGTATCATCGACAAACAGCAGTACAGGCAACTTCCACTCATTTCCTTCCCTTATCAGCGGTGCACCAACATCCACTGCTCTTCCTTGTATTTCTTTCATGACTCCATCCATATAATCTTGAACAACCATGGGGACATCACACACCTTTGCTTTAACCCAACATTCTTTCATGACTCCATCCATATAATCTTGAACAACCATGGGGACATCACACACCCTTGTTGTAACCCAACATTCTTTCATGACTCCATTTTCCCTCCCTAGACCTCCATCAAGTTTAAAAAAAAAAAAAAAAAAATCCCCTTCGAGAACAATTTGTGCGTTTTTCGGTAGATAAATGCCATGGCCGCTTTCTCTCAAAGTATGCTTACCTTAACACACACACACACACACACACACACACACTCTCTCTCTCTCTCTCTCTCACTCTCTCTCTCTCTCTCTCTCTCTCTCTCTAAGCGCCATAATATCTCTCTCAAACCCTTCACACTAAACCATTCATAAAAGAATCGATAATTTCACCCTCCCACATCTGTCGCTTTCAGACTCGAGTTTTTCAACATGTGGGTGAATGCGGATGTGTGTGTGTGTGTGTGTGTGTGTGTGTGTGTGTGTGTGAGAGAGAGAGATTGTGTGTGTGTGTGAGTGTGTGCTTTACCCGTGTGTATTTTTGAGGTGAGTGTTAGTGTGTGAGTGTGTGTGTGTGAGAGAGAGAGAGAGAGAGAGAGAGAGAGAGAGAGAGAGAGAGGAACAAGTGTTTGCATGCAGGAGCGTTGAAGCGACGTGTGTGAGTCATTGAAAGAGGGTGAATAGATTTGTACCCTGATATATATATATATATATATATATATATATATATATCAGACTATAGACTAGAGAAACTATACTGTAGGTAGCCAAATATATGTAGTTATTAAAACACTAACACTTACAAATAATAATAATTATATTAATAATAATGATAATAAGATACTGGGTTCTTAATTAGTTTTTATATATATTTTTAGTGTTAGGTTTTTAGCATTTACTTTTTTGACTACGAACTTGTCGGTAAGAAATCAATATAGGTACTGTACGTATGTATTCAAGCTATAGGTACTGTAGCTATAGGTACTGTACGTATGTATTCAAGCTATAGGTACTGTACGTATGTATTCAAGCTATAGGTACTGTACGTATGTATTCAAGCTATAGGTACTGTACGTATGTATTCAAGCTATAGGTACTGTACGTATGTATTCAAGCTATAGGTACTGTACGTATGTATTCAAGCTATAGGTACTGTACGTATGTGTTCAAGCTATAGGTACTGTACGTATGTATTCAAGCTATAGGTACTGTACGTATGTATTCAAGCTATAGGTACTGTACGTATGTATTCAAGCTATAGGTACTGTACGTATGTATTCAAGCTATAGGTACTGTACGTATGTATTTCAAGCATAGGTACTGTGTATGTATTCAAGCTATAGGTACTGTACGTATGTATTCAAGCTATAGGTACTGTAGTATGTATTCAAGCTATAGGTACTGTACGTATGTATTCAAGCTATAGGTACTGTACGTATGTATTCAAGCTATAGGTACTGTACGTATGTATTCAAGCTATAGGTACTGTACGTATGTATTCAAGCTATAGGTACTGTACGTATGTATTCAAGCTATAGGTACTGTACGTATGTATTCAAGCTATAGGTACTGTACGTATGTATTCAAGCTATAGGTACTGTACGTATGTATTCAAGCTATAGGTTACGTGTACGTATGTATTCAAGCTATAGGTACTGTACGTAGGTATTCAAGCTATAGGTATTCGTAGTATTCAAGCTATAGGTACTGTACGTATGTATTCAAGCTATAGGTACTGTACGTATGTATTCAAGCTATAGGTGTACGTATGTATTCAAGCTATAGGTACTGTACGTATGTATTCAAGCTATAGGTACTGTACGTATGTATTCAAGCTATAGGTACTGTACGTATGTATTCAAGCTATAGGTACTGTACGTATGTATTCAAGCTATAGGTACTGTACGTATGTATTCAAGCTATAGGTACTGTACGTATGTATTCAAGCTATAGGTACTGTACGTATGTATTCAAGCTATAGGTACTGTACGTATGTATTCAAGCTATAGGTACTGTACGTATGTATTCAAGCTATAGGTACTGTACGTATGTATTCAAGCTATAGGTACTGTACGTATGTATTCAAGCTATAGGTACTGTACGTATGTATTCAAGCTATAGGTACTGTACGTATGTATTCAAGCTATAGGTACTGTACGTATGTATTCAAGCTATAGGTACTGTACGTATGTATTCAAGCTATAGGTACTGTACGTATGTATTCAAGCTATAGGTACTGTACGTATGTATTCAAGCTATAGGTACTGTACGTATGTATTCAAGCTATAGGTACTGTACGTATGTATTCAAGCTATAGGTACTGTACGTATGTATTCGCGAGAGAGATGATGTGTGTGTGTGTAAGTGTGTATGTAAGTGTGTATGTGTGTGTGTGTGTATGTATGTGTGTGTGTGTGTGTGTGTATGTGTGTGTGTGTGTGTGTGTGTGTGTGTGTGTGTGTTGTATGTATGTATGTATGTATGTATGTATGTATGTGTGTGTGTGTGTGTGTGTGTGTGTGTGTGTGTGTGTGTGTGTGTGTGTGTGTGTGTGTGTGTGAAGATCAACACAACCTTCAAGCCTCCACTTGTCCAAACTCTGTATATAAAGTGTGATCTCTATACCTCGTTTAACAGATTACCGTACCCTCCTCTTAAGGGCAGATTTCCACTTGAGGGATTTTTTTCTTGACTCCTTTCTCCCTCATGTTTGGCCCCATTGCTTTTCTAATTTTAAGACGTTCGCCCCATTATTTTGACGATTTTAAGAACCTTCGACCCATTTCTGTCAATTTTAAGACCTTTCGTGCTACTTAGGTGTCGATTTTATCCTGGCGAGCGACAGCGAGCCTGTAATTTAAGAGGAACCGGCTTTCAGCCGGGACATTTTTCTACCGAAAAATGTAAAAATTTATCTTGAAAGGGGCTCAAGGGGGTGTAATCTTAAGCTTGATGGATATCCAGAGACCAAACTAAAAACCTCCCCTTAAGGTAAACACACCCAGGTTACAGACACAGAATAGATATATAGATGTAGATAGCTCTCTCTCTCTCTCTCTCTCCTGACCACCTCGCTGGGATCGTAAGGCCTGTGTGGTCAGTGTATCTATGTAAATCTATGTACATCTATATTTTTCTTTCTTTCTTTCTGTTGCTATCTCATTCTCTACTAGGATTAAGTCCTGGCCACCTTGCAGGGATCGTAAGTTCTGTGTGGCTAGTATATCTATGTAAATCTCTCTCTAATTGAGTGATATGTATGATTATAATTATATAAATTGTAAATTTATATATGCACATATACTGTATTCATTTGCATGAAATATAAGAATAAATAGAAGAGAGAGAGAGAGAGAGAGAGAGAGAGAGAGAGAGAGAGAGAGAGCGAGAGCGCTGTTGGAAAAGGCCTCGAGGGAAGAAAACCAAAAATGTCACCTTTTCAAAGCCTTTCATGTCAATAACACATACACAGTCACACACATAAACCACACACACACACCCACACACATAAACCACACACACACACACACACACACACACACATAAACCACACACACACACACACACACACACACACACACACACACACACACACACACACACACACACACATAACCCACACACACACACAAACACTCACTCAGTAAGGAGAGGCCAAAAAAAAAAAAAAAAAGTGGAAGAAAAACCTTGCTCATCAAAAATTGCCAGAAAAAGGGTTCGTATAACACCGACTAATCTACAACCTTTATAAGTCCATCCTTATTTTCTACTATTGAATTATTTTGTTTTTATTTTTCTTATTTTCATTTTCTCTCCATGTTTTTCCCCCTCGCTCTTGTGTACCCTATTTTGTTTCTCTCTCTCTCCCCCCCCCCCCTCCCCCTCTTCATTTGTATTGATTTTATTATATTGTATATATATTTGTTTTTCATTTTTGATTGTTTTTTTATTTCTATTGTTCAGCTTTATTGTATATTATTATTATTATTATTATTTTATTTTATTTTTTATCTTCGCTTTTTTTTTTTAATCTCGAGAATTTTATTTATTCAGTTTGTTTCGTTCGGCTGCATAGTGCATTGTTATTTTTTGGGATGATTGCTTTATATGATATTTATTTATTTATTTATTGTTTATCATTTATTTCTTCATGTATTTTATTGTGTACTTCCATTATTAATTATGTGTGTGTGAATAGGATTGTGTTCTGGTTTGTATATTTATATGTGTATTTATTTACTCTCTCTCTCTCTCTCTCTCTCTCCTTTCAACCCTTTTCAATTCCCCTTCCTCCTTTCCTCTTATTATAATCTTCACACACACTCACTCACTCACGTACTCTCTCTCTCTCACACACACACACACTTATACGAACATACACACGCACACACTCTCATACACGCATACAAGCACACACATACACTTATACGAGCACACACGCAGAGTCACGAATTTGATGGAGGGCACACTTAGCACTACAGGCAGGGAAATCATAGGGGTTGATAATCACTAATGTAGGGTTCTTACTTTGATAGGTGTTGTAGGTTTTGTTCCGGTTGAAGATTCTGCGTGGCTGGGTAGGTTGGAACCGGGGCCTACTGGGTTGGGGCTTGCCGGAAGGGTAGGTAGGTTTGTTGTGGAAGGATGAGGAAGGGTAGGCATTCTTGGAGTTGAAGGTTTGAGCCTTGGGGTTTTGGTTGTCGAGGTGCTGCGGGTGTGTGGGGAACCTCTTGATTACAGCGATTTGGGTGGGTGTTTCTGTGCGCACAGCCAAAATACGTCGGATCGTGATGAGATCTTTTTGATATCCGACGAAATCGTGCACACGGAAATTATCCTTTACTGCTGAGGGCAATATTGATACAAGGTTGACCAGAATCTGCTGTTCTTGCTGGATTCTGGTCAATGTGGGGAAAGACACTTTGATATGTTGGGCGATCTTATTCACTGTGGCATCTAGATCGCCTTCGAATTTAGTGTCTTGGATACGGGTGTGGGCCACAAAAATGCCCAACGAAGGCTTAATGGCCTCTATCACTATTGGGCGAAATTCGTCCCATGTGAGAGCAGGGTGTGTACTTGGTAGGCAACCAGGGAAACGGCTTTTCCCAGGTGCGTTAATGTCACGGCTATCTTTTATGCGTCCGTGGTATAAACTAGGTCAAGTACGGGTTTCACATGTCCATGAACGTTTCGATCTCGTAAGTCTCCCCATCATAATGTGGGATGGGGATGTGAGAACGGTGCACCATGATGTTATCGTTTCTGGCTGTTCCAAACTTGCAATGTAATGCAACCTTTTATCCGAATCAAGAACCACCGCTGCCACCAATGTTATGCCCTGTTTTTCTACAGGATTAACTTGGGTAATGTGAGTTCTAACTGACTGGGTATAGAAGGCTGCATGCACAAAACAAGGTATGAGGAATAGAGAACACAAAATAAGCACACGGTAACAAGACACACGATCACTTTTATTGATGTACACACTTCTATAGTTTTCTTGATGATGATTAATATGAAGCATAAGAAGATATGAATACTCGTACAAGACAAATGATAGAATTGAACAACACTAGCATTAAGTGGATCTGGATGGAGCCTAGTCTCCCACTTCCAACGTTCAGGTATTAATCTTCTGATCACTGGCTTTATTCACAAGTTTATATACTGGAGATCATAAATGTTACTTATAGATTCATATTCACTGTTAGATTTATCACTGGTAGCTCTGGTGCACAAGTAGTAGTTCACAGACTAGATTAGACACGCGTATTTTAGAGTACGGGAATTCTAGTAACCTGTGGGTGTTCATAATACCAAAACCGAAGGTGCCTTGATCAGCTGGTTTAATTGGTTGGGTTGTTAATTGCATGGTTTGTTGGATGTGGTGGAGACTGGGTTGCTAACTCTGCCACATTTATCTGGAAGTATGGCAATAGAGGTTAGTCACTGGCGAGGCGGCTAGCCTCGCACTGACGATCATTTGGTACAGGGTTGTGAATGGGTTGTGAGGGAATAGATGGCATGCAAAGGGTTAGTAAAGTTCTAATGGTGTTCCTTCCTGCTGGGGGAAGGTAGGCTGGATAGGAGTATATATACAAAAGGTTTGAGAATGTTAGTAACGGAAAAGTTAAGGATATTCAGGGGGTATGGTGGAGAGGCTAGGTCAGGAGGGAGTCGAGGAGCGTGGGGGGGTTAACGAGAGGGAGAGGGTTAAGGGGGGCTACGTGGAAGTTTGACCCTAAGGTCTCTGGGCGTAGGGGTGGCATTAGGCTACAGTTGGTATCTTAGACTGGGGGTTAACGACAGGGAAGGTAGGTTAATCAAAAGCTACCGGGGGATGAGCAATAGGTGGTGGTATATGAGTCTGGAAATTATAGAATCATATGGACTGTGGGGAAGATGAGGTTAGCTGTAGGTGTGTGCTTGACTGGATAAAAGTAGAGAAAAACATAGTGTATTATTACTCGTCAATACGATCGGTTATGGACACTATTAGTTGACACGATTTCTTGCTGATCTAGTTGTCCCTGGGAACTGCGTTTTCTATGAAATATATACCAAAGAAAGCGGCAGTTCATAGGGGTAGCTTCGTTATTGTTTCGTGGTAGATATGCGTCGAGACAATGGTAAAAGAGGGTTATCTATACAATCTCTGGTTGGTGTAAGAATTAGAGTTACTGCATGGTTGCTAACATCTTCAGTCATTATCTCTGTCTAGGTCTTACAGGAATAATGGTTATATATACAATGGTGTACCCGTGGGTATCATCGTGTACTTAATCTATGGGGGGGGGGGCAGTTTTTTTTTACATACGATTCCCTGGTTTGATGAACATGGAGTAGAATTGGGCAATACAGGAACAATGGAATTTCCTATACCATCTCGTCTGTGCAGGAATATAGTTACTGGATTGCTCGCGGCATCTTCAGTCGTGAGATCTGGCAAGATAGGGCAGGCGTAATGGTTGCACGATGGTGTACCCGTGGGTATTATAGTTTCTTATCAATTATGACATGGGGGTTAACATATTACTTCTCGGATGGAAGAACATACATAGATTTATGGGGGCGGTTTGTCTTCAGAAACTTAGTCTGGCAAGACAAGGTATTTTAGGGTATGTTGATATTGATATCTTAACTTAGGGACAGGGCATGGGTGTATTAAATTAAGGTGTATTCATGTTCATCATCATGTAGGTAGAGTCTGGCGGGTAAGAGGTGTAGGACACGAGGGGTAGTGGATACGCCAGGTGGGGGAAGGGTCAGTGGTTAGAAGCGATAGGCAGGTGTGGTTTGGAGCTGCTTAGCCCTGCGGGCTTCGGCCTGTCTGAACTGGTTGGCTTGGTGCCTTCTCTCCTTCTTTCTTCTCTCACGCTGATCTATGGGGCGTCTGCTCTCACCTGGTCCTTTCGTTCTGTGGGCCTTTCCTTCGGGTGTTTCTGTTCCCGTTTCTTTGTTGTTCTTGCTCGTGGCTTCCGTGGTGGGCTTCTCGTTCTGGGGAATTTTACTTCACCTCAAGGGTGAAGTAAAGAGAAGTATAGTCATGGTGTGTCATTTGGAGGGTGTGTAGAAGGTCCCACCAGGCAAGAGAGCGAGGGTTAGGTTTCTTGTGCAGGTCTATGTAGACCTGTAGGAATGTGTCTTCGGTGTTGTGGAGGGCGGCTACCCGGGCTTGATGTGGCCGTTGTAGACGGGCTAAGCGTCCTGTGGACGTTTTTAATTTAATACGTCTTATGAACGGTGTGCATTCGTCCTCAGTGGGGGTAGGGACGGGAGCGACGAATGGTGTGGATGTGTTCATGGTGGAGGTCAGGTATTGAGTGAGGTGTGTGGGACTGACAGGAGGCCTCTTCAGTGTGGTAAAGGGGTTAACAACTGAAGGGGAGGGACTAACGCATGAAGGCGGAGCTGGGGGTGAAGGGGGGATATGAGTCTGGGGTTTTTGGGGTTGTCTTGGGTGGTGTTGCAGGCTGGGAAAATATATGGAGGCAATGTGCAATATTGGTTTAGGTAAGGTGCGTGATGGAGGTGTGTGAGAAAGAGGGGGTGTGTGTGTGTGTGACTTGGGCTTTTAGTGGAAGAAAGGGGTTTTGTTTTTACATAACTGTCTTCAAATCTGATGGGTCTGTTGATGATTCTACCTTTGGAGGTTCTGGTGGGAAGGTAGATTTTTGTAGTGGGACTTGAGTCGCTCGACGATGTTTTATATTGAGGGGAAGAACGCTTTACAGGTGGAGGACATTTAGTGGGGGTGATGTAGTGGGTTATTTGAGAGGTAGATGCGTGTGGAGGTTTTGTCGAGTGAGGGTGGTAGGAGGATGGGAGAGGATTGGATGGGGGTATTGATGGGGGTTCTCGGAGGGGCGACTTTGTGGGGGGATTTAAGTGGGGGTGTGGAGGTCGGGTACGTCATTTTGGAGGGGCTTTGGTTGGGAGTTACTTGTGTGGTAGACGTGGTGGGTGAGGAGGGGTTGGTCGTTGGCATAGGGTAGTCTTTAGGGGGAGGTTGGTTGGGGGTTTTATGAGATGATGAGGTTGGTTGATGCGTGGGTGGGGTCGCAGGGATAGTGGAGTGGATGCGGGGGGGGCTAGACGAGTGGGTAGTGAGTGGAGGTTTAATTGGGAGGGTTGGGGGTAGGAAAGTGTGTTGGGTGCGTTCTTTGGTGGGGTTGGTGATTTGATGGTGGTGGAAATAGGTGGTTTTGTGGGAGTTTGGTGGGGGGGCAGATCTAGAAGGTCATTCGGGGTGATGAGGTGGGGGTTGAGAGGGGATGAGGTTGAAGGGGAAGGTATTTGCTTTCGTGGGAGGGTGGGGGTGGTTATTTTTGGAATATAGTTAGAGGGATGATGGTGTTTGCTTGTGATTATTCGTCTTCTTTCCCTTTGTGGAGGAGAATTCGACGAAGAAGAAGAGGAGGAGGAGGATAGTGGTCTGGCAGCTCTACGGAACTTTGTTATCAGGGTGTGTTTTCTGGAGGGTTTAAAGGATTTCAGTCGTGGGCGTAAGTTGTAGCGTGAGGTGACTGGGGTAGATTGTGTGGTGCGGTTGGGTGTGTACTTGGTTTTAGGTGGGGGTGGTGGTTTTCTTATTGTGGTGCCTGGTGGAGGTACTTCAGGGCTAGACGGGAGGGTTTCTGTTGTGTTCGGGGTTGTGGGTGGAGGTTTTCGTACTTTGATATTTTGGGGAGGTACTTGACTATCAGAAGTGAAGGAATTGGTCATGGTGGAGGAAGGTGTGATAGTGGGGGCTTGGGGTTTGTGGAGGTTAATTTGGGGGGTATGTTGAGGAATAATCGGCAGGTTCTGTGCTGGAGGGTTTAGGCCTTTAGGGGTTTGTAGGGGAACATTTATAGTCTGAGTGGGAGGGGTAGTAGGGGTGTTCAATTCAGGGTCGGACGTGTGGGGAGGGGTAATGTCTTGTGGTTTTAGAGGTTTAAATGCTCGGACGAATCTATTTCTGAACGTGCGAGTCACGCCGTGATAATCAATGATGACTTGATAGGCATTTGGGACTTTGATGATGGTGTAGGGTCCGACATAGCGAGGGCCTAATGTGTTGGTGACAGGGAGGTTGGCTACCATTACGGTGTCATGGATGGCGAAAGGGTTTTTATCATCGGGGTTATCATTTTTGGTGTTTTGACAGGTTTGGGCAGTATGGAGGGTGTTTTGCAGATGTTGCAATGGGTCAATTGTGGAGGTGTTGGATGGGAGGTGAGCGTGATGGTGGAACGGCAGAAACAGGGGGGGTACGCCGTAAACACGTTCATGAGGTGAAATACCGTCTTCTCGGGGACAGGTGTTCATGTCCCATTGTATCATTTTTATCTGTGATGGCCAGTCTGAGGTGTTAAGAGCAATAATTTTGGTACGTAACTGGTTGTTGATGGTGCGATGGCTGCGTTCGCATATAGCATTTCCTTGAGGCCAGTACGGGGATGAGTGTTTGATCTTAATACCGCATTGTTGGGTGAACTGGTGCCAAACGCGTCCACTAAATTCGGGGGCATTGTCGGATAGAAGAGCAAGGGGAAGGCCGAATATAGGGAACACTTCTGTGGCAAGCAGTGCGGCGACTGTGGTGGCTGTGTGGTCTTTAACTGGGCAGGCTATTACAAAGTTTGAATATACGTCAACAAATAGCGGTTGCCAGCGTAAGAAGGAAACGGGCCCATGATGTCGAGGGATAGGACTTGGAACGGTTTGTTGGCAGAAATGGTACCAGCTGGGCCTGGGGTGCGTGATCTATCCTTCCCCAATAAACAAGGTTTGCAGGATTCTGTCACACGTTGTGCAATCTTGGAGGGGTTGGGGGTCCAGTACACTGGACCTGGTCCGCGAAGATTTTTAAAATTTTCTTTTGTCCAAGGTGTATGCTGTTTCCCTCGTGGATGGCAATCATGTAGTCGTGGGCAATGGTGGGGTCTAGGACTATGTGACCGGAGTCTGTGGCAAGTTGATCTCCCCAGCGAGTCCGTTTCTTGAAGATATTTAACGGTATCCAGGGTGGTCTGATCCTTGTTTCCCAAGATTGAATTAGTGAGGGGGCTGGGGGGGAATTATGTTGGTTGATGGGGGTATGTAAGAGCTCAGTGTTTTGTAAGGCGGCTAGGTTGGTGGGGGTCTTTCAGTACTGGCAAACGTGACAGGGCGTCTGCATTGGTGTGAAATTTACCTGGACGATACTGTATTGCAAAATCGTAGTCCTCTAGTGTCTCTCTCCAGCATACCAAGATGGCTGAGTTGGTTTCGCACCTACGCAACCATTGCAAAGATTGATGGTCGGTTATTATATCTAGTTTCGTGCCCAACACAAATGACCTGAAGTGGTTGAGTGCCAAAATGATCCCTAGGCACTCTCTCTTGGTGGCTGCATAATTCTGTTGGGCTTGGTTGAGTGTGGAGCTGGCATACGCTATCACATGTTCCTCTCCGTCTCTTACTTGAGCTAAAACTGCACCAATGGCGTACAGAGATACGTCGGTATAAAGACGGAAAGGTTTATGGTAATCGGGGCTTGGATCAGCTTTGGTTCAAAGTGTTAAAAGCGAGGTCTCTTTCAGGTGTCCAGGTGAATGTGGTGTCCTTGTGGGTGAGTTGGTGGAGGGGTCTGGCTTTTGCGGCAAAGTGTGGGACGAAACGTCTGTAGTATGTGGCTAAACCTAGAAAAGAACGTACTCCTTTAACGGTGGTGGGTGGGGGTTGGTTTTGTATGGCTTGAAGTTTCTTGGGGTCTGGTACAATGCCATGTTCAGATATTACGTGGCCGAGGAAATACCTTATTTCGTGCAATCTCGCATTTTGAGGGTTTCAATTTCAGCCCGGTGGCTCGGATTCTTTGAAGAACTTGTTTCAACCTGAGGAGGTGTTCTTCCCAGGTTTGTGAGTACACAATGATATCGTCTAGATACGCTAGGCAGGTTTCCCAGGTAAGGCCATGTAATACCGCTTCCATCAAACGGGAGAAATTGGCGGGTCCGTTGCAGAGGCCAAATGGTAGGACGTTAAATTCGTAGTGGTGGCCACCACTAGTGGAGAATGCTGTTTTTTCTTGGTCCTCTGCCTTGATGGGCACTTGCCAATACCCTGCTTGCAAGTCGAGGGTAGTGAACCATCTGGATCCGTATAGGGAGTCAAGGGAATCGTCTATCCTGGGTAATGGCGTAGCGTCCTTAATGGTTATGTCATTCAATCTCCTGTAATCTACGCAAAAACGGGTTGACCCATCTTTCTTTTTTACTAGGACAACAAGGGAAGACCAGGGGCTGATGGACGGGGTAGCAATTCCGGCCTCTAACATCTCTTGGACTTGGCGTTCCTCTTCCTGGCGTTGTATGAGATTTTTTCTACGGGATGGTTGTCTTATGGGGGGGGCCTGTGGTGTTAATGATGTGTTGTTAAACATCGGTCTGTCCTATTTCAGTGGGTTGTTGGGCAAACACGTCACTGAACTCTAGCAATAGTTCGTACATGCTGTGTTTTTGGTGGTCGGATAATGTGTCAGGGAGAGGGGGTAACTTGAGACTGGTAGGGGTTTCATTGGAATCTGTGGGGAGGTCATCAAATGTTTCGAGGTCTCCTATGATGAGGCCTTTTGGTAATGTCAGGGATTCTTCAGAGATATTGGCCACTAGAATGTGGTTTATGCGAGCGGAAATGATGGCGGGTTGTAGGAGGCAACGATTGGGGTTGGTGGACGTGGTAGTGGGGGAAAATATCATGTGAGTTTGGGGTATGGGTCGAAGGTTAACCCATTTTTGATAGCGGGGGGGAATTTGACATTTATCTTGAACTACAGCTGGACTAATGATGGTGGGGGACCGACTGGTGAGCAGGTGCTCGGTACGCATGAGGGGGGGGGGGGGGGGGAATCACTTTGGTGGGGGTCACGCGTGAGGGGGGGATTAACGGCGCGTGTGGGAGGATCAGAGTGGTGAGGTGTGAGTGATTTAGAAAACGGAATTTGTTGGTGGGACTGCGGAGGGTTGGTGGGGGAAGAGTTAGGTATAGAACATGGGTTATTGGTGGAGGACTGATGTACTAATTTGTGGTTGTTAAAAGGACGAATTTGGGGAGTTTTGTCGGTGGCAGTGACGGTTTGTTTAGAGGTTATATGGGATTGGTGGGTTTGTCTATCATGAGTGGGTGAGTCAAGTGTGGGGTTTTGAAGTTTTTTAGGGGTGTGAATTGTGTGGGGGTGGAAGGGAGCTACTGACGGAAAGCTGTCACAAGGGAAATTTTTTTGGTTGTGGAATAGCTGAGCATTTCTGGGGGCATGGGGAAAATATTGTTGGGTACATAGGTCGGCATTTTCCCTGGAAACATGTGTACATAAATATTTGGTAGAATGGTTTTTACATACATAAGAGTCTATCCTGGAAACATGGGAGGATTGATCCTGGACAGAGTTAGGAGAAATGGGGGGGTTTACATCATTGAGTTGCTTGGACTTGTCTTCTTTCGTTTGCTGAGGCATTTTTTCAACGGAATGAGTGATATTTTGAGAGAACTCGGGGCAAGGGGGGGGGGGGGGGGGGGGGGGTTAGGGGTTACCTTAGTGCTAGCTGCAACTTGGTAATCTTGACTCAGAGTTTGTTGAGGGTGAAGGTGTTTTTTCTTTTTGTGAACTGGTTTCTGCGTGATTGGTTTGTCAGAGGCTTTGGGTCGGATTTTTTTTGTTTAATGAGATCAGCCTCTGGCCGCAGTCAACCTGGGCCTGGAGTTTTTGAAGGAGGTCAAGTCCAAGGAAACCATCGTAATGTTTACAGTGGGAGGAAAATACTGTGAAGTATTAGACACACACACACACACACGCATATATATATATATTCCGCTTCTTGTGTTCATTTGTTATTTTATCTGAATATTGGTATGGGTGGTTCAGTATTTAAGATGTGTCTTGAAGATGGGAACCAATTATTTTTGCTTATTTGAACCTATTAACATAAAGTTATTTGAGAGCAATTAAAATCTGGAGAAAATAATTTATGATGATATAAATGACCCGACTTGGGAATGGTTACGGGGGATTCAAATAAGCAAAAATAATTGGTTCCCATCTTCAAGACACATCTTAAATACTGAACCACCCATACCAATATTCAGATAAAATAACAAATGAACACAAGAAGCGGAATATATATATATATGCGTGTGTGTGTGTGTGTCTATAAATATATATACTGTATATATGTAAGTGTGTGTGTGGAGAGCCAATCAATGATGTCGGCGACAGACTAACAGCGTGGACAATACAATCTCCGCTAACAGTATCATGCAATAACCCTCTCTGCCGTCATGCGATTTGTATTGGTCTCGTAGCCTAGGTGTCAAATTGGGGCACTTGTTGGGACTGAATTGACCGTTAAGGGCAGTTCACACGATCATGTATTATCCAGAGAACTGATGGAGTCTGTCGATGTACAGTTGGTCAAAGTTTCAGCTGACCCACCCTCGCTCTGGGGCTCGCAGAATTAGCTGGCAATACTGGTGTAGTTGCCAATCAGTGGATATAATAACTTTAATATTTAAGCAAATCTACGAACTTTGGGTGAATGTTCGGGATCATACATAGCGATGTATGCATTTTTATTTGAGATAGGCTTACTTTTCCCTTGTTTAGTATATCTTCTAACAATGATATAGCCGAAATCAGATCTACCAATCCCAATCTTTGTAAGACACACCTCCTTCCTACACCAGTATTGCCAGATAATTCTGCGAGCCCCAGAGCGAGGGTGAGTCAGCTGTAACTTTGACCAACTGTACAAGCGATCGTCGACATGTAGATGATCTGTCATTAAGGACACTGAAGGCTGTCTTTCAGCGAGATGGCCCACCCGTTCATCTCTTGTCGGAAACCCTTCGACTAAGGGTCACCGACCTTTCAGACATGTTCAGAAGGAATCGCCGAACTGTCGGCCCCGACCACTTTGGTCTCAAACATCCGAATGTCGAAAACCTGTCGGAGACAATCGGACCTGTAACCGACATTTGGAGAGAGTTTTGAAAATTCCAAAATTTTGCCTGACTACAACCGACGCATCAGGGACCGCCAAAGAACATTCGCCGACAACAGCCATCTAACAAATTAGTTTCGAATTAAAAAAAAAAGTTGTCGGACCTACTGTACTCGCCGTACGCAATATGTAAATTTGGGAAAGGCATCTGTACGTACACCACGCTGTACGTACACGTGCATTTACATAATCCTACACATGGTGGATATGTAGATGTACGGTGTATAGAGCAGTGACAAGTGTTAATAAGGATGCTTGTTATAACCTACATTGTACTATACGGACCCCTGGTGTGTGTGAAGGGGTGTACGTGTGTGTGTGCTGTATGTGTGTGTGTGTGTGTTGCTTGTATGCTGTATGTGTGGTGTGTGGTGTGTGTTTCAATTAAATGTGTATGTGTGTTTTGTATGTATTGTGTGTGCAAGAGAGGCTGTCGGTGTGTTGTATGTGTGTGTGTGTGTGTAAGCAAGAAAGTATGTGTGTGTCTGTTTGTGTGTCTATCTGTGTATGTGTGTATGAGTGAGTGAGAGTGAAATCAAAATGGTATGGGTGTGACTGTGTGTACATAAATGGATATGCAATTGTAAATAACACACACACACTCACTCTTACACACACACACACACACACACACACACACACTCTCTTGACAGAAAATGGCATTCGTTCTGTCAATAAGAAAAGACTTTTGTGTTGCTGAGAGAGAGAGAGAGAGAGGGAGGTTGATAGATAGGTAGATTGATTAGGAGAGATATAGATAGATAAATAGATAGATAGTTTGGTTGAATGCGAGAGATAGATATGTAGATAGCTAGATTGGTTTTATGTGAGAGAGAGAGAGAGATTTACATAGATACACTGACCACACAGACCTTACGATCCCAGCGAGGTGATCAGGACTTAATTCTAGTAGAGATAGCTAACCCGAGAGAGAGAGAAAGAGTGGGGAGAGAGTGAGAGTGAGTGAGTGTGTGTATGTGTGTGTGTAGAATATACCCTTAGCTCCCCCCCCCCCCCCCTCCTTCTAAACCTTTTATCTCACTTATCCCTATCACCTTACCCCTCCCCCATAATTCCCTTCACCCCCTCCCTCTCCCTCCTTTTCTCTCTCTCTCTCTCTCTCTCTCTCTCTCTCTCTCTCTCTCTCTCTCTCTCTCTCTCTCTCTCTCTCTCTCTCTTCACACTTCTCTATATTGAGTTAAATAGTCTTGTACTTTCTGCCTCTCACTCACTCTCTCACACACACACACACACAGACACACACTCTCTCTCTCTCCCCCTCCCTCCTTTACATATACACACAATCCCTCCCCCTCACCCCCTCCTATACACACATACAATCCCTCTCCTCCCTCCCCACTGTCACCTGCTTTCTATACCCCCCCTTTCTCCCCTCTCCCTTTTATCCTAGGCCCGGCCCTCCCTTCTTGTCACATGTCATCCCTGTAACCTGAGAGAGAGAGTGAGTGTGTGGGTGTGTGTGTGTGTGTGCATGTGTGTTATTTTCTTAGCATTATTTTTACAAGTAACTCATTTCCACCCCTCTCATTCTTGGTTTGTGTCTCTCCAACAACGTCCATGC
Source organism: Paralithodes platypus (assembly GCA_032716605.1). NCBI lineage: Eukaryota > Metazoa > Arthropoda > Malacostraca > Decapoda > Lithodidae > Paralithodes > Paralithodes platypus. The sequence goes on along the minus strand of CM064505.1, from coordinate 6,904,466 downwards.
TTCACTCCCATACATCAATGTCGGGATTACCACACTGTCATGCTAGGAATTCTTCACTTCCATACTGACCACCCTATTCCTTGTTACTGCTTTCAACGTACCTACAACCCTCTTCCCCTGTTGCACCCTCTCCCGCACCTGACCACCCTATTCCTTGTTACTGCTTTCAACGTACCTACAACCCTCTTCCCCTGTTGCACCCTCTCTCGCACCTGACCACCCTATTCCTTGTTACTGCTTTCAACGTACCTACAACCCTCTTGCCCTGTTGCACCCTCTCCCGCACCTGACCACCCTATTCCTTGTTACTGCTTTCAACGTACCTACAACCCTCTTCCCCTGTTGCACCCTCTCCCGCTCTTCTTCATCCATACTCCCATTTTTACTCAACCCACTGCACAACAACTTAAATGAGCAAAGATTCTCCATTACCTGACCATTCAACCTCACCTCCCACTCTGTGGCTGCACCCCTTTCAAAGACCATAACCTTACTCTTCCTCGCATTTACCTTCAGATTCCGATTCTCACACACTGTTCCAAACATATTTATCAGACCCTGCAACTCCCATTCATTATCACTCATCAGAACTGTATCATCGACAAACAGCAGTACAGGCAACTTCCACTCATTTCCTTCCCTTATCAGCGGTGCACCAACATCCACTGCTCTTCCTTGTATTTCTTTCATGACTCCATCCATATAATCTTGAACAACCATGGGGACATCACACACCTTTGCTTTAACCCAACATTCTTTCATGACTCCATCCATATAATCTTGAACAACCATGGGGACATCACACACCCTTGTTGTAACCCAACATTCTTTCATGACTCCATTTTCCCTCCCTAGACCTCCATCAAGTTTAAAAAAAAAAAAAAAAAAAATCCCCTTCGAGAACAATTTGTGCGTTTTTCGGTAGATAAATGCCATGGCCGCTTTCTCTCAAAGTATGCTTACCTTAACACACACACACACACACACACACACACACACACACTCTCTCTCTCTCTCTCTCTCTCTCTCTCTCTCTCTCTCTCTCTCTCTCTCTCTCTCTCTAAGCGCCATAACATCTCTCTTAAACCCTTCACACTAAACCATTCATAAAAGAATCGATAATTTCACCCTCCAACATCTGTCGCTTTCAGACTCGCGTTTTTCAACATGTTGGGTGAAATGCAGATGTGTGTGTGTGTGTGTGTGTGTGTGTGTGTGTGTGTGTGTGTGAGAGAGAGAGATTGTGTGTGTGTGTGAGTGTGTGCTTTACCCGTGTGTATTTTTGAGTGAGTGTTAGTGTGTGAGTGTGTGTGTGTGTGAGAGAGAGAGAGAGAGAGAGGAACATGTGTTTGCATGCAGGAGCGTTGAAGCGACGTGTGTGAGTCATTGAAAGAGGGTGAATAGATTTGTACCCTGATATATATATATATATATATATATATATATATATATATATATATATATCAGACTATAGACTAAAGAAACTATACTGTAGGTAGCCAAATTATATGTAGTTATTAAAACACTAACACTATACAAAATAATAATAATTATATTAATAATAATAATGATAATAAGATACTGGGTTCTTAATTAGTTTTTATATATATTTTTAGTGTTAGGTTTTTAGCATTTACTTTTTTGACTACGAACTTGTCGGTAAGAAATCAAATTCAAGCTATAGGTACTGTACGTATGTATTCAAGCTATAGGTACTGTACGTATGTATTCAAGCTATAGGTACTGTACGTATGTATTCAAGCTATAGGTACTGTACGTATGTATTCAAGCTATAGGTACTGTACGTATGTATTCAAGCTATAGGTACTGTACGTATGTATTCAAGCTATAGGTACTGTACGTATGTATTCAAGCTATAGGTACTGTACGTATGTATTCAAGCTATAGGTACTGTACGTATGTATTCAAGCTATAGGTACTGTACGTATGTATTCAAGCTATAGGTACTGTACGTATGTATTCAAGCTATAGGTACTGTACGTATGTATTCAAGCTATAGGTACTGTACGTATGTATTCAAGCTATAGGTACTGTACGTATGTGTTCAAGCTATAGGTACTGTACGTATGTGTTCAAGCTATAGGTACTGTACGTATGTATTCAAGCTATAGGTACTGTACGTATGTATTCAAGCTATAGGTACTGTACGTATGTATTCGCGAGAGAGATGATGTGTGTGTGTGTAAGTGTGTATGTAAGTGTGTATGTGTGTGTGTGTGTATGTATGTGTGTGTGTGTGTGTGTATGTGTGTGTGTGTGTGTGTGTGTGTGTGTATGTATGTATGTATGTATGTATGTATGTGTGTGTGTGTGTGTGTGTGTGTGTGTGTGTGTGTGTGTGTGTGTGTGTGTGTGTGTGTGTGTGTGTGTGTGAAGATCAACACAACCTTCAAGCCTCCACTTGTCCAAACTCTGTATATAAAGTGTGATCTCTATACCTCGTTTAACAGATTACCGTACCCTCCTCTTAAGGGCAGATTTCCACTTGAGGGATTTTTTTCTTGACTCCTTTCTCCCTCATGTTTGGCCCCATTGCTTTTCTAATTTTAAGACGTTCGCCCCATTATTTTGACGATTTTAAGAACCTTCGACCCATTTCTGTCAATTTTAAGACCTTTCGTGCTACTTAGGTGTCGATTTTATCCTGGCGAGCGACAGCGAGCCTGTAATTTAAGAGGAACCGGCTTTCAGCCGGGACATTTTTCTACCGAAAAATGTAAAAATTTATCTTGAAAGGGGCTCAAGGGGGTGTAATCTTAAGCTTGATGGATATCCAGAGACCAAACTAAAAACCTCCCCTTAAGGTAAACACACCCAGGTTACAGACACAGAATAGATATATAGATGTAGATAGCTCTCTCTCTCTCTCTCTCTCCTGACCACCTCGCTGGGATCGTAAGGCCTGTGTGGTCAGTGTATCTATGTAAATCTATGTACATCTATATTTTTCTTTCTTTCTTTCTGTTGCTATCTCATTCTCTACTAGGATTAAGTCCTGGCCACCTTGCAGGGATCGTAAGTTCTGTGTGGCTAGTATATCTATGTAAATCTCTCTCTAATTGAGTGATATGTATGATTATAATTATATAAATTGTAAATTTATATATGCACATATACTGTATTCATTTGCATGAAATATAAGAATAAATAGAAGAGAGAGAGAGAGAGAGAGAGAGAGAGAGAGAGAGAGAGAGAGAGAGCGAGAGCGCTGTTGGAAAAGGCCTCGAGGGAAGAAAACCAAAAATGTCACCTTTTCAAAGCCTTTCATGTCAATAACACATACACAGTCACACACATAAACCACACACACACACCCACACACATAAACCACACACACACACACACACACACACACACATAAACCACACACACACATAAACCACACACACACACACACACACACACACACACACACACACACACACACACACACACATAACCCACACACACACACAAACACTCACTCAGTAAGGAGAGGCCAAAAAAAAAAAAAAAAAAAAGTGGAAGAAAAACCTTGCTCATCAAAAATTGCCAGAAAAAGGGTTCGTATAACACCGACTAATCTACAACCTTTATAAGTCCATCCTTATTTTCTACTATTGAATTATTTTGTTTTTATTTTTCTTATTTTCATTTTCTCTCCATGTTTTTCCCCCTCGCTCTTGTGTACCCTATTTTGTTTCTCTCTCTCTCCCCCCCCCCCTCCCCCTCTTCATTTGTATTGATTTTATTATATTGTATATATATTTGTTTTTCATTTTTGATTGTTTTTTTATTTCTATTGTTCAGCTTTATTGTATATTATTATTATTATTATTATTATTTTATTTTATTTTTTATCTTCGCTTTTTTTTTTTAATCTCGAGAATTTTATTTATTCAGTTTGTTTCGTTCGGCTGCATAGTGCATTGTTATTTTTGGGGATGATTGCTTTATATGATATTTATTTATTCATTTATTGTTTATCATTTATTTCTTCATGTATTTTATTGTGTACTTCCATTATTAATTATGTGTGTGTGAATAGGATTGTGTTCTGGTTTGTATATTTATATGTGTATTTATTTACTCTCTCTCTCTCTCTCTCTCTCTCTCTCTCTCTCTCCTTTCAACCCTTTTCAATACCCCTTCCTCCTTTCCTCTTATTATAATCTTCACACACACTCACTCACTCACGTACTCTCTCTCTCTCACACACACACACACACTTATACGAACATACACACGCACACACTCTCATACACGCATACAAGCACACACATACACTTATACGAGCACACACGCAGAGTCACGAATTTGATGGAGGGCACACTTAGCACTACAGGCAGGGAAATCATAGGGGTTGATAATCACTAATGTAGGGTTCTTACTTTGATAGGTGTTGTAGGTTTTGTTCCGGTTGAAGATTCTGCGTGGCTGGGTAGGTTGGAACCGGGGCCTACTGGGTTGGGGCTTGCCGGAAGGGTAGGTAGGTTTGTTGTGGAAGGATGAGGAAGGGTAGGCATTCTTGGAGTTGAAGGTTTGAGCCTTGGGGTTTTGGTTGTCGAGGTGCTGCGGGTGTGTGGGGAACCTCTTGATTACAGCGATTTGGGTGGGTGTTTCTGTGCGCACAGCCAAAATACGTCGGATCGTGATGAGATCTTTTTGATATCCGACGAAATCGTGCACACGGAAATTATCCTTTACTGCTGAGGGCAATATTGATACAAGGTTGACCAGAATCTGCTGTTCTTGCTGGATTCTGGTCAATGTGGGGAAAGACACTTTGATATGTTGGGCGATCTTATTCACTGTGGCATCTAGATCGCCTTCGAATTTAGTGTCTTGGATACGGGTGTGGGCCACAAAAATGCCCAACGAAGGCTTAATGGCCTCTATCACTATTGGGCGAAATTCGTCCCATGTGAGAGCAGGGTGTACTTGGTAGGCAACCAGGGAAACGGCTTTTCCCAGGTGCGTTAATGTCACGGCTATCTTTTATGCGTCCGTGGTATAAACTAGGTCAAGTACGGGTTTCACATGTCCATGAACGTTTCGATCTCGTAAGTCTCCCCATCATAATGTGGGATGGGGATGTGAGAACGGTGCACCATGATGTTATCGTTTCTGGCTGTTCCAAACTTGCAATGTAATGCAACCTTTTATCCGAATCAAGAACCACCGCTGCCACCAATGTTATGCCCTGTTTTTCTACAGGATTAACTTGGGTAATGTGAGTTCTAACTGACTGGGTATAGAAGGCTGCATGCACAAAACAAGGTATGAGGAATAGAGAACACAAAATAAGCACACGGTAACAAGACACACGATCACTTTTATTGATGTACACACTTCTATAGTTTTCTTGATGATGATTAATATGAAGCATAAGAAGATATGAATACTCGTACAAGACAAATGATAGAATTGAACAACACTAGCATTAAGTGGATCTGGATGGAGCCTAGTCTCCCACTTCCAACGTTCAGGTATTAATCTTCTGATCACTGGCTTTATTCACAAGTTTATATACTGGAGATCATAAATGTTACTTATAGATTCATATTCACTGTTAGATTTATCACTGGTAGCTCTGGTGCACAAGTAGTAGTTCACAGACTAGATTAGACATGCGTATTTTAGAGTACGGGAATTCTAGTAACCTCAGGGGGGTACTGATCTAAGTTTTATATTCTTGTATCAGAAACACATAGAACGCAAATCAGTGGGCGAACATCAGATATCACTAGGGTTTCACGTCTATGTAATAATATCTGGATATATGGGTAATTATGAGAGTTAATATTGCCTGTTAATTAATAAACACTGATACGCTTAGCACTTCCTAATGGAATGGTTATATATGAATTATACTGGGGCAAAGACATAGCCACTTCATAGAAATATTAATAAGCGAGTCTCTAAATAGCACTGTAACACTGTAGCACTGATAGAGTGAATCTTGGGTAGTATTTGATTGGTCTGGTCCTGGTTATCTTGCGTCCGTGATGTTGGGGGCTAACGACTGGTTCCGCGGCCGTCCAGATGGTCCATATGTAGAAAGTTCTCAAGACGGATCTCTTAGCGATCGTTGCTGGTTACACTCTTATAATAATACCCTCTGGTTTCTAGAACTCAATCACAGATATTAGGATCTTCCTGTCAATCTGGATCGGAATTAACGCCAAGTGCATCTCACGTCGATCGCTCAGCTTCCCGGTCTGTATGAAGGTTATAAGGTGTACGTAGATTTCTTTTACGTGGACAGATCCTTCTATCTAAATCTGCCACGGAGTCTGCCGGCTCTGGAACTCAATTCTCAGGAAGAAACAATGATAGAGCTAGAGGTCAACACAAGGGACCAGCCACTGTTTGGTGTCTATCTTTCAACTGATTTTACTGGGGGCTGGAGCTCGGTTTATAGGTTCGGTTTTGGACCCTGTAGGCAATAGGGATCTCGAGTTTTGATGGACTTATTTGAGCTCTCAATTGATACGGGAACTAGGTAAGGTGGTGATTACTGTTGTGACACATGGCTGTATGGAGCCTTCATAATGTGATATAACTGAGCCTTAGTAAGAGGTACTATTTTGGCTATACTGGAAGTATTTAGGGAAGAGAGACTGGATCTACTTTGCGAGGAGGTTTGGGACATCTTTGATAAGATCCACACCAGACATGTCAAAACTATTTTGCAGAATCTCTCAATAGATAAGGCTCCTGGTCCAGATGAAATTCCTCCAATAGTACTTAAGAATTGCTCCTTGGTGCTCGCTCCTGTATTGGCAAATTTTTTCCGTTTGTGTACTCATACCTCATGCTTCCCAGTACCCTGGAAAGAAGCAAACATCCATCCAGTTCCTAAAAAAGGTGCCTCTTCAGATCCATCAAACTACAGACCAATAGCTATAACTTCCACTCTTGGTAAAGTCTTTGAAATTATATTAAATAATCACATAATTAAGCATCTTGAGAATAATAAATTAATCAGTGATAGGCAATATGGTTTTAGACGATGTCGATCAACTGCAGACATGCTTTGCCTTCTTACGCATCAAATCAACCAAGCTACAGACCAACATGGTGAAACACATACAATAGCACTGGATATATCAAAGGCATTTGATAGAGTCTGGCATCAATCCTTATTGTCGAAGATGTCACACTACGGCCTTGCATCATTAGTTCCACTAATTTCTTCTTATCTTCATAACAGAAAAATATGTGTAATGGTAGATGGCCTTTATTCTCAATTTCACTCAATAAATGCTGGTGTTCCCCAGGGATCAGTTTTGGCCCCAACTCTGTTCCTCATTCATATCAATGATCTCATATCTACCACTCATAATCCAATACATTCCTACGCAGATGACTCAACACTCCACAGTTCCTTCACATTTACCAATTCTTTCACCCAACCCGATCTTATAAATTCAAAAATAAACACTGCAATTTCTCTGAACCAGGACCTTTCTAGAATTAATGGAAGGGGAAAAAAGAATCTAGTTTCCTTTAATGCACAGAAAACCAAATACATTCAATTTTCTAACCGACAGAATCTCACTGACTCCCATATATTTTTTAATGATGTAAATATTCCCACTTCCCCTAGTATTGACATTCTCGGTGTAACATTAACTACTAACTTGAGCTGGACACATTATGTTAGAAGCATTGCTAAGAATGCCTCTAAAAATCTGGGACTCCTGTACAGAGTTCGAGAATTCTTCACTGACGAGCAGTTGGCCGTGATATATAAAAGTCATGTGCATTCTCAGATGGATTACTGTTCACCTCTGTGGGGTGGAAGTGGAGTGGTTGCATTGAGGCAGTTGGACAAAATTCAAAATAAAGCTATTAGATTAATCAATAACCCTGCAATCACACAGGACCTTCCTACATTATCCATACGAAGAAACGTTGCATTCCTTGCATTATTCTACAGATATTTTCACAGCAATTGTTCCGAGGAACTTGCTTCAATTGTGCCGCCTCTCCACATCTTTCCCCATAGAACTAGGGCAGCTGAGAGCGCCCATGAATTTACACTTTCTCCTCCACAATGCAGAACTTCTGCTTATCAGAATTCATTTATCCCCAGAGCTACTACTCTTTGGAATTCACTTCCCTCGAATTGCTTTCCACAAACTTACAATCTACAAATGTTTAAATCCAGTTGTTACAAACATTTTATGAATGGAGGATGCCTTTAGGCACATGGACCTTTTTGTTTTATCTGTGTTTTTCCTTCCTCCGTTCATTGTCTCTTAAAAAAAAAAAAAAGGAGCGTCTCTCTTAGATTGCTCAGTCTTCATTCTATGGTATAGCTGAGGTGCTAATTTGGTTATCGGAGTATGCAAGAAAGGTTAATGGGTTATTGTGGGTTAATAGAGGTTAGTAAGGGTGTTAGTCATACATGGTTAGTTCATTGATAGGAAGAATTCCTGTGCTACCTGGCAATGACCCGGAAGTCAAAACAGGGGTCAGGTGTACCTCCGCAGGGGTAGGGGTCTCCCTCCTCGGGTGGGTGAAAGGGGTAGGTGCGCGTCCTCTCTCTGTGATGGTCGTCTGGGCGGCTGTGGCTGGGAGCTTGCCATATTACAAGTGTTTGTAATAACCCTCTGTTTTTGAGACAGATGTGGGTGTTCGTAATACCAAAACCGAAGGTGCCTTGATCAGCTGGTTTAATTGGTTGGGTTGTTAATTGCATGGTTTGTTGGATGTGGTGGAGACTGGGTTGCTAACTCTGCCACATTTATCTGGAAGTATGGCAATAGAGGTTAGTCACTGGCGAGGCGGCTAGCCTCGCACTGACGATCATTTGGTACAGGGTTGTGAATGGGTTGTGAGGGAATAGATGGCATGCAAAGGGTTAGTAAAGTTCTAATGGTGTTCCTTCCAACTAGGGGAAGGTAGGCTGGATAGGAGTATATATACAAAAGGTTTGAGAATGTTAGTAACAGAAAAGTTAAGGATATTCAGGGGGTATGGTGGAGAGGCTAGGTCAGGAGGGAGTCGAGGAGCGTGGGGGGGTTAACGAGAGGGAGAGGGTTAAGGGGGGCTACGTGGAAGTTTGACCCTAAGGTCTCTGGGTGTAGGGGTGGCATTAGGCCACAGTTGGTATCTTAGACTGGGGGTTAACGACAGGGAAGGTAGGTTAATCAAACGCTACCGGGGGATGAGCAATAGGTGGTGGTATATGAGTCTGGAAATTATAGAATCATGTGGACTGTGGGGAAGATGAGGTTTGCTGTAGGTGTGTGACTGTGCATAAAAGTAGAGAAAAACATAGTGTATTATTACTCGTCAATACGATGGGTTATGGAGACTATTAGTTGACACGATTTCTTGCTGATCTAGTTGTCCCTGGGAACTGCATTTTCTATGAAATATATACCAAAGAAAGCGGCAGTTCGTAGGGGTAGCTTCGTTATTGTTTCATGGTAGATATGCGTCGAGACAATGGTAAAAGAGGGTTATCTATACAATCTCTGGTTGGGGTAAGTATTAGAGTTACTGCATGGTTGCTAACATCTTGTCATTATCTCTGTCTAGGTCTTACAGGAATAATGGTTATATATACAATGGTGTACCCGTGGGTATCATCGTGTACTTAATCTGGGGGGGGGGGGGCGGCATTTTTTTTTACATACGATTCCCTGGTTTGATGAACATGGAGTAGAATTGGGCAATACAGGAACAATGGAATTTCCTATACCATCTCGTCTGTGCAGGAATATAGTTACTGGATTGCTCGCGGCATCTTCAGTCATGAGATCTGGCAAGATAGGGCAGGCGTAATGGTTGCACGATGGTGTACCCGTGGGTATTATAGTTTCTTATCAATTATGACATGGGGGTTAACATATTACTTCTCGGATGGAAGAACATACATAGATTTATGGGGGCGGTTTGTCTTCAGAAACTTAGTCTGGCAAGACAAGGTATTTTAGGGTATGTTGATATTGATATCTTAACTTAGGGACAGGGCATGGGTGTATTAAATTAAGGTGTATTCATGTTCATCATCATGTAGGTAGAGTCTGGCGGGTAAGAGGTGTAGGACACAAGGGGTAGTGGATACGCGAGGTGGGGGAAGGGTCAGTGGTTAGAAGCGATAGGCAGGTGTGGTTTGGAGCTGCTTAGCCCTGCGGGCTTCGGCCTGTCTGAACTGGTTGGCTTGGTGCCTTCTCTCCTTCTTTCTTCTCTCACGCTGATCTATGGGGCGTCTTCTCTCACCTGGTCCTTTCGTTCTGTGGGCCTTTCCTTCGGGTGTTTCTGTTCCCGTTTCTTTGTTGTTCTTGCTCGTGGCTTCCGTGGTGGGCTTCTCGTTCTGGGGCATTTTAGTATTTATATAATAATAATAAGCAAACACTGTAACACAAATTTCTAAAACTAACATGTTGTTGTAGAGGAGTACCAGACAGTAATTGAATTCACAGCAATAGTCGAAAATAATAATAATAATACAAATAATAATAATAATAATAATAAAGAAGGTGTGCAGTTTTCGCATTAAAAAAAAAAAAAAAAAAAAAAACGCAACTCTGCGACCTAGAATTCTGCAAGTAGTATTGAATCTCTTAGGTACAATCGGTTTATATACAGTATATATGCTGTATATATATTAAACGTTTTTATACTCGCAGCCGGACTTAAACCACCGACAGTCAGAACAAGTGCCCATACTTTAATCCACTATACCACATCGTCATAGAGGATACTTGTGTGTTATGGATTAAAGCATAGACACTCGTCCTGACTGTTGGTGGTTCACGTCCGCCTTGGAGTATATATATATATATATATATATATATATATATATATATATATATATATATATATATATATATAATTACATTTATGATCACATTGAATCTTAACCATTGGAATATTTATCTATAATAACGTCAGCATAACACTATTTTGTAGCATTTTGAATATGGTGTAATTCAAATTTAAAATATATATAACAAATAAATAGTGACCAGAAGCTGTGACCTTCACCATTCACCTTGACCTTTGAATAACAAAAACACAATATTTGGACAAACGTTGCATTGGCCAACCGAATTTGCCAGAAAAATTTGGTAACAATACGTAACCCAACCTGTTCAGTACAGCTCGGTCGGTTTCATTACATACTGGATATTAAGATGATTTTATTTAGTTTATGAAGGGCCTCCATAAAATTAGCAGGCTTGCAACTATCTTAATTAACACATTTTACTACCACAGATCCTTCGTAAGCTCCACAAAATCGCCTTATTATAGCAAGAATACAATAAAAAAGACGTCACCGGTACACAAAGGGTTAAACAGTCTAGGAAGAGTTTAAAGAAAATTATTAACACTCTTCTTTTGTTCTTTGACCTTGACCTTTAACCTTAAGTATAATAATATATATATGATATCTATGTATAATGCAACTAGAAGTTTTCAGCTTATCAAAAGATTAGTATTTTTTATGATGAAGGTTAACTTTTGACCTTGGCCTGTGACCTTGACCTTTATGTAGGATTATATTTGTGTTTGCTTTGATGTAACCCTAGAAAATCAAATAAATGTGTCAAATTTCATTAAAGAGCATCAGTTAGTTTCAGAGGTATTAACAGAATACTTGACCTTGACCTTTGACCTTCATCTTGACCTTCATTATATCTGAAAATTTAACATTTTAATTTTCCCTTATAGCACAACTGTCTCAACGAATTTTGTGAAATTTACATGAATAATAAAGAAATTTGCAAATTGACCTTATATTTGACGTTGACCTGTGACCTTGACCTATCAAATGGAATTATGTTTATTCTTGTATGACCTTGGTCTAGGCATTCCGAATATGTATGATATGCCTAATGAGAATCTTACATTAAATAGGAAATACTAGTAAATCATATTTCGACCTTTGACCTTGACCTTCGACCTAAACATTTCTTATCAAGGATGTAGTTAGCTTAACAGCAATTTTCGTATTAACTAGCATTATGACTATGGTGTAATTCGTATAAAAACTTATTTATTACAAATAGTGATCATATACTGTAACCTTGACCTTTTACCTTTGACTTAAAATAAAATACATATATTTGGATGGTCGTCGCATTGACCAACTGAATTTGCCTGTATATTTTGGCGACAATACATCAAACAGTCTAGGAGGAGTTTAGGGAAAATGAAAAATACTCTTGTTTTGACCCTGACCTCTGACCTTAACTATTACAATATATATGTGAAATTTGATATATATAATATTTAAGTAATAAGCCATAACACAGCCAGTTTTCCAAAATTTGAGTAATCTTTTTTAATAAATAATAAAAGTTGACCTTTGAACTTGACCTGTGACCTTGACCTTTATGTAAGAGTACATTTTTGTTTGCATTGACATTGACCATGAAAATCAAATAGGTATGCGTAATTCCATTAAAACCCATCAGTTAGTTTCATATATATCAATAGAATAGTTGACCTTGACCTTTGACCTTTATCTTCACCTTTGTATATCTCGACATTTATTATTTTCGTTTTCACTTAAAGTGCAACTATCTCACCAAATTTTGTGAAGTTTGCATGAAAAGTAAAGAAAATAGAATATTGACCTTTTATTTGACCTTGACCTTTCATATGGAATTGTATAGTTTATTGCATGACCTTGGCCTAGGTAGTCCGAATATACATGGTAAGCCTAGTGAGAATCTAAAAGTTAGTATAAGAAATACTAGTAGAAAACCTATTTTGACTTTTGACCTTGATATTTGACCTTACCCTTTAGAATATTTATCTAAAATTTGGGCAATACAGTACCAAGGTTACCAGTAACTTGTATAGTGAAAATGAAGATATTTGAGGAAAAAGTAAAATAAATAGTAAAAGTTTACCTTTGACCTTGACCTGTGACCTGGACCTTAATGTAAGAGTATTTATTTTGTTTTTATTGACATTGCCCCGGAAAATCAAATAAGCATGCTTAATTTCGCTAAAACCCATCAGTTAGTTTCATATATATTAATATAATAGTTGACCTTGACCTTTGACCTTTATATGTGTGTCCAAATGTATTATTTTCCTTTTCATTTAAAGTGCAACTACCTCACCAAATTTTGTGGAGTTTGCATGAAAAGTTAAGAAAATAGCATATTGACCTTTTATTTGACCTTGACCTGTGACCTTGATCTTTCTTATGGAATTGTATAGTTTCTTGTATGACCTTGGCCTAGGTAATCCGAATATACATGGTAAGCCTAGTGAGAATCTAACAGTTAGTATAAGAAATACTAGTGAAAAACTTATTTTGACCTTTGACCTTAACCTTTGACCTTACCCTTAAGAATATTTACCTAAAATTTGGGCAATGCGATATATAAGTTACCAGTAACTTGTATAGTGAAAAAGAAGACATTTGAGTAAGAACTAAAAAATATGAAATATTTACCTTATTTTTAACCTTGAACTTTGACCTTAACCTTTAAGTTAAATGGAATATTTGTTTTTGATTGACCTTCGCATTGACCAAATGAATATACCTGTGAAATTTGGTGAAAATCCATCGACGGTCTAGGAGAAGTTTCCGGACAGACAGACGGACGACGACGACGACGGACGACGACGACGATGACAGACAAGCTGAATTATGGTGCACAGTATACGGGCGGGATCTGTGTGCGCGATACCACTCTGATTCGCAGAGTTGATAAATAAGATAATAAAACGATGACTCTAAATTAATATTTTTATGTTTTGTTTCATCTACCATCTTATGATTTTTGTTAATTTATGAAGTCACCTGGGTGGTCAAACTGAAATGAGTGCATACACAAATTTGAAGAATTTAGAATGGAATAGGATCACAATTTATTTATGACTGGTAATAGGAATATTAAAAGGCAGCTCTGCCTATGGGGTCACGTTTAACCACATATTCCGGCTGATTGCGCTGACAAAGCTGCAAAGTTGCATCACTTCATGGCAGTGTAGGAAACCTCACAAGGATGTGTTGCCACAATGACGTTAATGAAAAAATGTTTAGTGATGTAACAAACAATCCATCGTTGGTGTAGTTAATCAGGGCTTCAGCGTCTTTGCTGAAGTTTAAAGATGTACTGGTGCAACACACAGTAGGTATTGTACCTCACAGTTTGTTGGCAACGGGTCAAATCAGCAATGAAATGCTGATGAACTACGAAGCTTTGCTGTTTAGAACATATGCAGTGCTGTTTGAAAAGCAACAGTGACTTTATAGACTAGTTATCAATCTGGAAGTACTGGTGTAACAGACTGTATATGGGGGTCTACAAGCCTGGTGCATTGTTCAAGATTTAGAGCGCAGGTTTCGATATCCTGGTTGTGTTAAGGATTGTGGTGTGTGGTCTTGACGTTTTTTTTTAGAGTTTTGGGTTGACGCAGTGCAAGCAAAAAGTGGCACGTGCATAGGGCATATTGTGTGATTTTATTGAAGTGGAGTTTACCTCAATGGCCTCGACGAGAGCTGCTACCCGAGTCTGATTGCTGCCAGTGCTTGATGAACCAGACTATTAGAGGAAGCAGCTCTGTCCCCTGTGAAGCATGGTTGTACAAGTACCGTTTTCAGATGGCTATCCAAGGCTCTCTTGAAATCTTCCGTTGACGGTGACTGGACAACTCAACCAGTAGACCATTTCAACCAGTATCTCTCAACCAGTACCAAATCAACCAATAAGGTTAGGTTAGGTTAGTACTATATTTTGGCTCTGGTTTGATTGGTCTTGGTGGATTTGTCACTGGTTGAAATGGTCTACTGGTTGAGATGTCCGGGAACGTCCGTTGACACATCCATCAGGTTTCTCACATTCTCTGGCATTTTGTTGAAGAGATCAGGGTCCCTATTTGTCAACCAGGAGTCTCTCAGCAGTGTGCTTAATGCTCTCCTACACTTTAGGGGTAGGATAATTTAATTCTACTTCCCATGTCATTCCAGTGGTTATTCCTAGACTTAATTTTGTGCCAATTCTCGCTACCAAGAATACACTTGAGACCTCTGGTGGACGCTTCTGAACTAGCGCCAGAGCTACGACTGTCGACAACAACAATGCTTAACACCTAGGAAATGCACAGGTATCATGATTTCTTGTGATTATACTTTCTTTTATTATACAATATACGACTACACTAAATCCTTAAAAAGTATAGTAGTCATGGGAATGTCAATATGCAGCTGATAATGAATACAAACATAATTATAAGCTGATTAATAATCATAACAAAAAGGCGCAAAATTCTTGCTGACTTTGTATTGTAAATATACATTATTTATGGGTATGGGTGACTTTAAAATATAATAAACAACAGTATGCATATTGCATAGGCTATGATATTATGTCAGCTACAGACATTTCGACAGAACGCTTATAATAAAGAATTGTTGAAAGAGAGAGAGGGTGCAGAGATCCGCGATGTATACAGTTTCCCATGATGCACCGAGGTAAACATTGCGTTCAGCGCCTCTGTCGGCCACTTTTGGCATTTATTGGTAGGAAGAATTACAAATGAGGCACAGCTATGTTTCTCATTAACGTCGATAACACTAAATAAGATGAAGAATAATAGAGGCTGTAACACTGTGTACCCTGGGGAATTAAGCTTTAAACTTTCTGATACTGCATAATTTACTGCTACTGATTGTTTTATGTTTATGAAGAAATTGTATATTTATCTCTCTACTTTTCCAGTTACCCCATTTTCCTTCAGTTTATGGATGATTGATTATTCCATGATCACATTTATCAAAGGCTTTGGCAAAATCTGTGTATATGGCATCTACATTTACCCCCCACCCCATCCTCGTGCAGCAGCACCCAACATACATCGTGCACATAACATTAACATTCTTCAACTGAACATAGATGGCATCAACACAAAGAAACACGAACTCTCACACTTCATCAAACAACACAACATACACATTGCCATCTTACAAGAAACAAAACTCCGCACAACACAAAAAACACCCACATTTCATAATTTCACCACCATCAGACAAGACCGGGCTGTCGGCGGGGGCGGTAGACTCATCACCCTGGTACACAAAGAAATATCATATATAGTAACCAGTGTACAAACCAAATCCCTCCTCCCCCCAAATGATAACACAACAGAAATACAGTCAATTAAAATACGCACTGGCAACAACTCCAACATAACCATCATAAACACATACATCCCTCCCCAAACATCCCCTACAGTACCAAATGAATACAGACCACACTTACAACACATCACAAACACCCCACACACCCCACACATCATCCTGGGTGGTGACTTCAACGCCAAGACATCGGCCTGGTTTGTCGACAACCCCGACACAGACAGAGGGCTGGTACTACAAAACCAAACCGATAACCTCATCATCCTTAACGACATCCATCAACATACCCATATTCCTCACCAAGCCCTCTATAACCCATCATCTCCAGACATCACCTTTTGCTCCCCAGAACTCGCCCCCACAACATCCTGGAGGGTGGTCAGAACCTTAGGCTCTGACCACCTCCCGATCATTATCACCACCAAAACCAGACTCACCCCAGCTAGCCACAAACACACATACACCAATTATAAAAGAGCTAACTGGGAAGCATTCACAAATGAGACAGAACAACACTTCACAACTCTAAACAGTACACCCATCACTAACATCAACAATGCTGTACACATACTCAATAAAACTATCCAAAACGCTGACAAGAAACACATTCCAAGAGGTAACAGAAAAAGACACAACCCCAACTTCACACCAGAAATTCAAAACCTCATCAGACAACGCGACATACTGAAACACTCCCCAGCACCCCACACACAAGATATCACACAACAAATTCAAGCACTCAACACCCAAACTAACAACAAAATACAAGAACAACAAAAACTAAATTGGAATAACTTCCTACAAACACTTGATCACAAAACAAACCCCAAAAAACTCTACAAAACACTAAACAGCATCACACTTTCCAACAGCAACACAACACAATCACATGCTGCAATCACAACAACAGACTCTACTCCTTCATGTAAACAACAAGCAAACACTCTCATCAATCACTTCTCACATGTCAGCCACCTAAAACCTCACAAAGACGACCGACGTGTCATCCGACGTAAGAGACAATTCCCCACAGACCCTGACTATACACCCTACACCAATCACCAGACACAGCATATCATCAACAATCTCAAGCACTCACCCGCCTGTGGCCTAGACAACATAAGCAACATACACCTCAGACACCTGGGACCACAAGGCATACAAACACTCACTAACATATCAAACTACAGCTATTCACACAACACAATACCAGACATTTGGAAGCATGGTATCATCATCACATTCCCCAAACCCAACAAAGACCCCACACTACCCTCCTCGCACCGCCCCATCACACTCCTTTGCTCCCCCTCCAAAGTCATGGAATGCCTAGTATTACAACTAATTACACCTGACCTACCCCTAGCTCCAACACAACATGGCTTTAGGCCTCTGCACTCCACAAACACTCTTCTCACAGACCTTACACAAAGAGCTTTCGACGGCATCAACTCAGCTAGACCACCACACAGATCACTATTAGCCACACTCGACATTAGTAAAGCCTTCGATGCCATCCCCCGCCACAACCTAACAAACAAAATCTACAACACAAACATGCACAACAACACAAAAAGGTGGCTGGCCAACTTCCTAGCAGGCAGATGTGCACACGTATCTTTTGCCGGTCAGTCATCTAAAATCAGAAACTTTCCAAACGGAGTCCCACAAGGATCCGTCCTATCGCCCGCACTCTTCAATCTGTACATGCACAATATAACTACACCCAATACGCCCCAAATAAACTTAGCCTCCTATGCAGATGACATAACACTCACATGCACATACAATGACCCAAAAAGAGCAACAGATCTCCTTCAACCCTATCTCAACACACTACATGGCTGGTGCACTACAAACAGACTTAATCTAGCCCCAGCCAAATCCACCGCAACCCTGCTCACAAGTTGGACAGGAGAACACGAATACATCCCTCAACTCACCATAAACAACACACCCCTAACACATACACACACACCCAAAATCCTAGGAGTAACATATGATACTCATATGACATTCAAACAGCACACCACAAACATTTAAAAGAAACTGACACCCAGACTTAACGCCCTCAGGTCACTTGCTCACACAAAATTTGGACACAACAATGAAACTACCACCACACTATATAAACAATACATAAGATCAGTGATGGAATACGCAAGCCCAGCCTGGGCTTCTAACCTAACTGAAACACATCATAAGTCTTTACAGACTATTCAAAACAAAGCCCTGAAGATCATTACAGGCTGCACAGCTACTGCACCCACAGATCACCTACATCAAGAAACCAAAATCCTCAAAGTCAAAGACCATCTGGACATGAGAGGCACTCAATTCCTGGCAGCAGCCTCCACAAACCAAGACCACCCACTAAACTACATGGCAACACACCCACAGACACCAAGAAATATCAAAACAACACCCAGCACAAGGTATCACACACAATTATTGTCCTCTCTCCCTCCCTGCCCACCCCGAACCAACTTCCAGAAGCACATCCATACTCATATCTCTCATCGATCCATCCACTCACTCACAGACAACACGCAGCTGCATGCACGACCTCCCGAAATCCATCCTTCCGAATCCTCCCTTCCTCGCGAGGACAGAGTCCACCTGGCAAGGCTGAGATGCGGACACCATCCAGATCTACTGAGCTATCAGAAGAGACTGGATGACTCCGTTGTCGACTCCTGCCCGGGATGTAACACAGCACCCCATACCATTAAACACATCATAGAAGACTGCATTTCACACAACCACTTACGCCAACAACACAATCTACACTCAATGAGAGCTCTGTGGGAAAGCCCGATCGTGGCCATGGCCTTCCTCAGGGACTCGGGGCTGTTCGGCCAGGCAGCTTAGGGAACAACAACAACAACAACAACAACAACAACATTTACAGTAAACCCCCGTTATCTCGGACTCCTTTTAGTTGGAAACCCGTACTTCTCGGAATAGCATCGGCCTCTCGGATGGTTCGCCGTAGATCTTGGCAAAATTCCGATATCTACAATTTGTATCCGAGGGACCACCGTGGTTAGTCGGACAGGTGCCCATATATCTCGGAAATTCCGAGATCTAATGGGTAAAACTCCGAGGGCCCACGTGGTCTGTCGGACAGGTAACCTCACAACTCGGAACATATCGGAAAATTCAGAGATGTCCCTGGCGTCATGCCCAAGCCGCGGACACCCCACGTGGCGAGTTTCCATAACAATCACTCGCCCCGCATGCACCCCCCACCCCGTATCTTCCGTCCCATACCCCTTTGTTTTCCCTGACTCACCCTCCTCTCCCGCCTTATCAGCCTCAGTCCGCCTGTTGTTCTTGTGCACATCATCGCATCCCTTACTTCGCCATTATGCCTCCCAAGGCTAAAGTGAAGTGTAAAGAACAGTGAGGTGGAGAAGGACAGTGATGTGGAGAAGGGGACTGAGGTGGAGAAGGACAGTGATGTGGAGAAGGGGAGTGAGGTGGGAAGGGGAGTGAGGTGGAGAAGGGGAGTGAGGGGGAGAAGGGGCAGTGAAGTGTGGGGAGGGGGGAGGGGGGAGGGGGGAAAAGACAATCATCAAGGAAAAACAATCATCAAGAACTACAGCAAGACTACATACAAACCTACAGTATACATCACAGGGAAAGGAGTACAAAGTACAAAGGATTAAAAAGGAGTACAAAGGAAATCAAGCAACAACAGATCTAGTGACTCTTCTAGGCTGCTTGTCTTCCAAAACACTGAGGATCAAGTGTCCAAACAGTGGTTTAGAGTGGGTAAGGGAAAATTGGAAAGGGAACTACTGCCCTGGAACTAATGTCCGTGGCAGGACTAGGAAGTTAGTAGGGGACAGATGGGTTAGTAACTTAGGGGAGGATAAAATAAAGTTATTCATTTACAAACGCAGTCAGTCGCGGGTTTGATGCGAGATATTTGTCTAGGCGAAGTTTAAATGAATCAACGGTGCTGCAGTCTATAACATCTCGGGGAAGCCCATTCCATAATTTGACAACTCGATTGAAGAAGACATTTTTAGCTTCGTGTTAGTTAAAAGATTTGCCTATAATTTTGCACCCGTTTCCCCGTGTGTAATTAGATTGGTCGATAGTGAAGTACTTACTACAGTTCATATTGTCGATGCCTTTGATGATTTAGAACACTTGAATTAAGTCGCCTCTTAATCTGCGCTGGGTTAAATGAAATAGATTTAATTCTCTAAGACGCTCCTCGTATGGTTTGTTCTTTAGGCTAGGTATCATTTTGGTAACTCTACGTTGAAATGACCTGCCTATAAAGCCAATTATTTTGTTTTCCATCTTAACAACTTCTGAACATTGTTGACTCGGTTTTAGGTTACTCGATATTGTTACTCCCAGATCGGTTTCTCTGTTTACATTCTTAAGCTGAGTGCCATTCATCAAATAGTTTGCTTTCTCATTTTGGTATCCGATATGTAGTACTTTACATTTATCCGCATTGAAACTCATTTGCCAAATTTGGGCCCAACATGACAATTTATCTAGATTGTGTTGCATATCGTCAACTTGTTCTTTTGAGAGTACGCTATTTGCAATTTTTGTATCGTCAGCAAATTTTGAGATTGTACAGGTGAGGCCCTCATCTATGTCGTTGATGTAAATTAGAAAGAGAATTGGTCCTAGTACCGATCCCTGGGGTACCCCGCTACTTACATTGGTCCATTTAGATGCCTTACCGTTTATGACTACTCTTTGCTTTCTGTTGCTGAGCCAATTTTCTATCCATTTCAGCACACCGTCTTTTATTCCATGCGCTTTTAGTTTTAGCAGTAAACGTTTGTGGGGAACTTTGTCAAAGGTCTTTTGAAAATCAAGGTATATAATATCTACAGCTTTACTCTCATCTTAGAGATTGAGGATATCGTGGAAGAAGTCTAAGAAGTTTGTTAAACAGGAACGTTTTTTACGAAAGCCGTGTTGAGTATCTTTAAGTATGTTATTTTCCTCTAAGTGATTTACGAGGGACCTGTTTCCAGTCTTTCTTATGGGATCCTGATCAGTGTTCCTGATCAGTACATTACAGTATAGTACACTGTCCTATAATGTACTGTTCACTAAAAATATTGTACTGTACTGTTGTATTCCCCTTATACTACTGTATGTATTTACATGTACTGTACCTGTACATTACTGTACTGTATATTATGTCTGCTGTATACTGTAATTCATCCTGAGTCTACGTTGTTAGTGATAGGGTAGTCTCCGTTTTCTCTGGTGGCGTGGACTCCCACTTCCAATTCAGACGTTTTTCCTCTATTAAGTCGGACAATAAGTCTGACTTCGGACTTCTCGGAAAATCGGAATTTTCGGAATTGGTCTCCACCCACTTAGTCCGAGATAACGAGGGTTTACTTATGTCTAATTTCTTCCAAGGCATCTAGGATTTTGTCGTAGTGTTCTAGCAAATGTGAGAGACACGATCTTCCTGCTCTAAAAACATGTTGCCCTTAGTTGTGAAGTCAATTTTTCCACACAACACTCTTTCAAAAATGTTGGTGATGTGAGATGGTAGTGAAACTGGTCAATAATTGTTTGGTTGAGCCTTACTTCTCCCATAGTGGAGTGGTACGATTGTTGTGTTTTTAACCCATACCGGTACTGTACCAGTGACATACTTTTCATTATATTCTGGCAACTATTAGATTATTCTATTCAGCTTAGGAAAAACGTCTACCAATTAAAAGGCTAAAAACAATCTCAATTCATCCTTTTAGCTGCCATATTATAGGTTTGATTCCCGGAGGGAAGAAAGGAAACCTAATATTTAGTAGGAGCCCCGTAATCATTGACGATATGCCTATTAGTATAATAGCCTCCATTCAAGGGCCCTCGGGTAGCCAGTTTGAATCGACCGCCGCGGGGAGAACGGAGTATACGTCATAAGTGTAACGCTTATTCTCTTATGGAATCGTCTTATGATTGGGTACTCGCTACGAAAACCTTCGTAAAATATATATATTTTTTTTTACTTATTAATTGTTGTACTATAGCTTTCCATCTCGTGGATTTCTTGTGCGGACTTCCTTGATGCTGCTCTCTGAGCTGCCATACTTCCTTCACTGACATATTAAGATTAACCTCGAGACATCAAGCGAATGGGAAGGGGATGGACGGGAGGGCCCTACATTGTCAATGATTATGGGGCCCCTACTAAATATTAGGTTTTCCTTCTTCCCTCCGGGAATCAAACCTATAATTTATTAGTAGCCCCTCCATCATTGACGAGATGCCTGATATCTTAAGACTGGAGCGGGACATTCGACATTCGTGACAATATCAAAGCCACTAAGAAATTACCCTAGGTAGAGACAAAGAATCCGTATAAGAATTTAAGTCTTTATTGTTTACATACAATAGTTATAAAAAATAGAAAAGAAAAGCAGTGCGTTACTTCGAAGAAGATCTGCTTATACATGACCGGATCTGCACTTTGCGATCCGATCCGTCATAATGTTGTTTGGGGACATATTCTTATTCCCGTTCAAACAGATACAGACCCATAATTCTTTGGATTATATTCTGGCCTTAAAAATATTCGTACATTTCATATAAGTTTGTACACTTTGTTTATACTATATAGTTGTAACTATGATAGATATCTTCAAAATTGAAAGTAAAAAACTTTTGAGTTGTAGAACCAGCTCGACTTATTAAGTATCACGGCTCGTGATCTCATCACAATATCCGGCGGAGGGGCTCTAGGGGTCTTGGGCTTACTGGAACCCCCCCCCCCCTCCTTTTTCCTTGTAAGATTCAACTTTACTGTATAGAAACAGATGGACTAACTAGACCTGCTGCCGCAATGCCACATAGGGCAGTTTTTTTACTTATCCAGACTCATAGACAGGCATCGTATCAAGAAAGAACGGTTGGGAGACCACAGCTTAGTGCTAGCTATGCCATCAATGGAAGTTTTTTCCCAAAATCTGAGAGGAAGAAACTCCAACTCGTGACTTTTGCCCAGTCCCCGAGTTGAGGTAAGTAGATGCATATCCCAACCTCTGGGGTACGTATCCAAAAGATAGGAATAATTAGGATTCCTGATTCCTTGCCATTGGCTAAGGAACTTAAAATCATGACAGATCATTGGAAGGATATGACTTTGTCTCTAACGTACCATAGAGGACACATCATCTTCCTGGACTGTCCATCTATCTATCTATTGCCGGACGCCTTACTCCCCTTACGAAGGTGGCCATACACAGAATGCTCCCAAGCGGACCTATTCCCTGTGAGAGGGACTACCCGAGCCATTTTAGTGAAGGACTTACAGGATTGACCACTCAATTTAGGATCCGTCCGACTACGAGGCCCTCTGTGTACTTTGTTACCACTATTTTTCTACAGTGGTGTTCGGCTAATCCATCCACTAATCTGCCTTACCCTTAGTACGGATTTGTATCAGGTTTACTCCCCTAGACAGGTTACCAACCAAGGCTGACGAGTCCCATTCAGTCCTGAAAAATCAGCAAAGAAAAATTGTTTTCGTTGTTGCTTTAAATTTTCTCGTTTTGTGCTTGTGCCCGTTGCTTGCCCACGTCCCACCTGTCCGGCGGGGTTGAAGGCTTTGGTCTTCCAGTACCCCCCCCCCCCCCTCTTTTATAACTCGTGAAAGTAACTTACAACTAAAGTACCATACTTTCAGACCCGCTGCCACTGGGTCGACTTGGTTTAGCTAGAGTGAGAGGGAAGATAAAACCGTGAGAGGACCTGGCTGGCTAGGCCGGGCAAATCCCATCAACTTGCATTGGATATGGTACCGGGTATTCACGACGGTGACTAGCTTGATTTTGTGAACACCGGGAACCTGAAAACTTTAGGAAATCACACGTCGGCTCGTTTGCGGCCGTGAAGGTAAAGAAAGACACCCTAAGGCTGATCGTAACGTGTCGTTCGATACCTGCAATCATTCAGGTTCGATGCTTCTCGTTGCCTGTTGAGATACCCGGGTTTGACTGGGTAGACGGGGTGGGGTGATGTGAAAACTGGACCCAAAAGACCTATTACTTCATCTGCGGAAACGAGGATCCAAACGAGGGAGGAGCCTCAGATTGTTGCCGCATGATTCTGTAAATTCATGAATGAATTAGTTTGAAGGGCAATAGTATCCAGAAACGGGAATGTGAACGATCCTGAGGTTTCAGTTCGATCGGGTTCCTCTATTATTATAACCACAAAAAACTAGCCTGACCGCTAAAAGGAAGTCTAGTCAACCAGGGTCTTAATTTGGACTTGGGTAATTCCGAGCTTAATTAGCCACCGAAGAGCCGGCTACCAACTTCCATCCAAACAGGGACTTGCCCAAGGCTCGGTCAACACCCGGATCTATTGACCGGTGTGTCACTGTGGGTGTAGGGAAAAAACCGGGGTGGAAAAGCCGGAGATACGTTCATTCCAACGTTTCGGGATAACGTGCAAACAGGTCCAGTAACACCAGGATCTAGTGACGCTAGGTGTGCCACTGTGGATGTAGGGTAAGGCCGGGCTGGAAGGGACTAAATTACGTTCATTCCAATGTGTAGGCCAACGCCTGGAAAAGTGAAAATTGAGTTCACTGCCAGAGTTCTGTTCATACTAATGTTTAAGGGTGGATGCCGGGATATAGTGAAACCCGGCAGGCCCCCACCGTAGAATTGTACAAGATAGCCACGTCCCGATTCCCGTCGGGAGATAGTGACAAGCGGCGAGCCAGCCCCGAGGGGTCGGCCAAAGCAGGTGTTAACTATCAACACAGAATTCCTTTAGAGTCATCGAAAAAAGAATGTCTGAGTCCCCCACTAATAATGGGAATTGCTCAGACACTGAAAGTGCCCGGTAGACCAGATAGTCTGACGACTTCGCAAAAACTTTACCGACCAGCACCGCTAGACCTCATTGACCCACATATCTGATTGCAAGAAGCTGAATTCAGAGTGGACCTTAGAAAACGCTATTTATGTTCGTGCGATTGCGGCACCAATAGCTTGAAGATCTATGGATGGAAAATAGGAACTCAATTGCCTTGAAGTGAACCTCCATGGAGTGGAACAAAAACTCCGAACCCGGGTCTAAATAAACCCCCCAAAACACCCGTTTCCGAAGCCATGGTATTAAACCTACCGAAGGCTGAGGATAAGAACGCGTCCGAGACAACCGTGGTGCCGGTTCAACCCTAGAGCGTTTAATAAGTGGTATATCCATTTCAGACTCATTACGAGTGTTCCGCTATAATTAGCGGTAACCGCTCATTTACCTCCAAGAGTCGACTTCTGGAACTTCAACCTGTCCAGTTATCCCAGGCGGTGAATCCAGATCAGTAAGTTTACTTGAGGTATAGTATCTCTAGTTGTGCCACCCTCATGAGCCAACCGGCGAGGGACTCCATTCATGTGATTTTGTGATCTTAATCAAAGAAGAAAACATATCCTATAGGACTGAATTGTTAGGAATGCCTGGAGCCATGTTCAGGTTGAAGAGGAATTTTCTAAGAAAATTACCTCGTACCAAACCTCGCTTGTCCTAGCAACAATTTTGTTGGAACTTGTCGTGTACTGAGATATGCCAAAAAGGCTTCTGTCAGGACGAAAAACGTCTTCCACTACGTGGCAGATACGTAAACCTGATCTGAATCCCATATTGTCTTGTACGTGTGTTGTGAACGGAGTGAACCCGGTGAGATTGGACTACGCCCGGGTTAAGTGGATCAGTAACCCACTATGGCACAAGGAGTCTTGTACTTGGTATGTCAGAGTCAACCCTGAAGGGACGTCACTACTTTCCACTAATTGTGCTAAAGTCTGGTGACACGTCCGAGGGAGCACCGTTATAAAACAGGGTGCGTACGGCCGAACGAACATTTCGAAACTGATCCCATACCGGATCACGGATGGAAATAACGTTTTGGACGGTGAGATTGAGTCTAGATGAACCGGACAAATTATCTCAACTTAGGTGACTCTTACGACTAAATTTGAAGTTTTAGTGGAGGGCCTAGTAAGTTTGTGACTTCTCCTGTACCGGGGAGACAGTCAGTGTTAAAATCTACTAGGCCATAACCAATCTATCCGGAATCCTGACCTAAACGATTCGATGGTAAGATTGAGACAAACGAAACGACCTGTGACTGTTATTGTGTCGGGGATGCAGTCAGTGTCCAATTCTACGGGGCTACACTTAGTCTACCCAAGGGTATAAATCCATATCTGCCGGTAAGATAGAAAATTTGTAGACCGCGCCAGCTAATCGTCTACCACCGGGGAACGAGCCCTATGTAGTGAGAAAATTAGTAAAGGCTAAAGTAGTCCCGAGTGGCACTTGTACTATTTTGGCGCGTGAGCTGGAAACAGATCCTAGTCACCTCACCTGACTGCTCGTCCGGTGTTTTTGTTTACGGCTTATGCCGTCCTATATCAACTCTGTTCTATGAACCCGAAAATTAGCCTTAAAGCGAAAATTCCTCGGGTTATCCTACCTGGCGTTATGAGATTTATTCCGCAGAACGCGGCGTATGTAGGTCAATTATGGGGAGACATCTTGGTTAGGAAAGTCTGGTTAATGCCTCAGTTGATCGTCTGTACTCCTCACCGAAAAGTTTTCATTCGAAACCCGGGAATAGGTGCGATGTAGATCGCCCATTATTACGTGGTGTTTCAGCCGGGAGATAGTGAACCCCGGGGGCCACCTCCCTAGAGTTTATTTTGGGTAAAAGGACCCACATTTTATCCAGTCTAAGCTTTCCCAACCGTGTCTATGTAACCTTCCTTGTTCCATACCCATCCACAGGGGAAGGGAAAAAACTGAAGCTAGAGGTCACTGAGTCGCTAAACCTGTGTCCATGACCTGAGTCATAAACCTGCCTCACTGAGTTTAGGATGTTACTTTTTGACCCCGCCAAACGGGAGCGAACGCTCCTGTCGGAACGTGACCCCTTAAATTACGGAACTCCCGTGGAGTCTGGTGGCCGAAAAAACGTAGTGATAGGTTCGTTGGTCATGCCATCTGTTCACAAAAATGGTGCCTAAATGTCTGAGAAGTTAGACAAGAACTTGTTACTAGACCCCGCTGTCACGAGTTGACGAGGGGTAGGAAAAACCAACTAGTCTGCCGGTCATATCCCCGACTACCGGCGAAGGATAACGTCTATTTCAACCAAATAATTTGAATTCTGAGTGCTGTCACTGGTCTTAAGTGCCCGGTTGTCCGCCGAGAAGGGTCTATCAGGGATTATCCAATCCGAGTTATATCTAATGATAGTACTGTCACCCATGGGATTGCCGTAAACGTAGTATCGGGGGCGTGCGAGGTAGTGAACACGAACCTTTCCAGCTGGTAGAACTGGACCTGGAGACTTCCAGGTACCTGTGTAAAGAATATAATCTTTAGATACAATGAAATTGGTTTCTAAGAACATCCTTGCTACCTGTCCAACATAATTAATGTACAATTTGAACCTTTGCTTTAAGACTTATGTTCTTAACCTTCAACTGTACACATCCTACTTCGTACAATTTATCCTTAAATATCACATAGTTGTAACTATGATAGATATCTAAAAATAAGATAAAATTATGAGCCATCTCACCGGCTTTACTTTCGGATAGGATAGAAGTCTGAGCCATCTCGCCGGCTTGACTTTAAGCTAAAAAAATTGAGCCGTCTCCCTGACTTGCCTTACGATAAATTATAAGCCGACTTACCGGCTTGATTTAAAATTTTCCCAATCGGGAATTTCTAGCCAAGTCCGACGGCCGCTGAACTGCGGTCCTGCCCTGTGGCCGTGTAAAGTGAAGCTAACCGTTCCTCCTTGAGGCAAGGCAAATCAACTTTAGGAAGCATTGTTTGAGATACTCGTTGAACCACCCTTACCTTAGACCTATCCTTGGGATCCAACGGGGTATCGATCTAGGCTGGGCGTCTGGCGATGCCGGGCGAGTTCTTGTATTGGGGAGGGGGGTTTGCCTCAATGGATTCCGAATCACTGCTAATGGCTAAATGCTTAACTAAGCGTTGTGGATTGACCTCCCAATCTACCAAGATTGGAAGCCAAAGCGTCACATTTTTCCTTTGCCCCTCAACTTTCTCTTCATAATTGCTGAGGGGCACAGGGCCGTGGGTGGGGCATTGGTTTCCCGGGCGTTTCCGCACCCTCCTCAGCTCCCCGCCATGGAGTGGCTTCGGTCACCCAGGCTTTATTGTGGTCGGCAGGGGGGGTTCTGTGGGGGCGCTCGGTTATGGCCTTGGCCTTGCTCGGGGCCTTGGTGCTGTTCGGCCAGGCAGCTTGGGGAACAACAACAACAACAACAACAACAACTAAGCGTTGAGTATTAGCTGTATAGAAAAGCGTTGACTGTGACACTGGGGAATTAATATTGAATGAGTGGAGCAGAATGAGCTGTAACAGGTCTGCGACCTCATATATTAACTCTACATTCGCCACTCATCTGGCATAGGAGGTAAATTTAGTTTTAATCGATCAAGGCCACTAGGCACGGACGATCTTGAAAACTCATACATTCCGCATAAAGATCTACGCCCACTGGGCATTTTCTGGGAAGTCCAGAGAAACTTAGACCCATCCCTGCACATAACCCATGCTAAACAGTGTGCAATTAACGGAACTAGAGAAACGGGTAGGTGTGGCACAAATGTGAAAACAGGCAAGATGGAACTGAACCCCCCCTCCCCGCCGGGAACGGTTCCTTCCTCTGCTGTGCTGCTGACGATGTGAAGAGATCTGGAAATAAAAATTTCCAGGAATCAATGCTCATAAGAATAACCCAAGAGGTTTTACACATCCTACCTCAAGTCTGCCGGAAAATTAGTTATAGCCACTGCTACTCTAACCCTCCGCTGGACCTGAAAGTGAAAAACATAGGTTTTTTAATTCTTGAACTGCTTACCTGTGACAAAGTGTCACTGGCCCACTAATACCTTAGCACTTTACTATCTTTGACTAATTGGATTAGATAAATAGCAATATATCTGCGTTAGGCTGTTGCGCCGGGCGTCTGGAATCGTGCCAGCCTCTACTATCATTGACTAATTGGATTAGATAGTATATCAGTGTTAGACTGTTGCGCTGGGCGTCTGGAGTCATGCCGCGTGAGGCTATCGGTCTGGGCGAGTTCACTCGGCGGGCCGAGATTACTCCCTAGGGAATTAGAATTTCCGCCGAGAGGTTCGTGGTACAGCACACCACGCCAGGAAATTTGGTTTCTTTCTCATCTGCAAGACGAGATGATGGCAGCAATACACAGAAAGCCCGCCGGAAAACAACCAAAATTTACAGAGGTGTTGACTAAATTTGAAAGTCAGACACCCCCCCAAAAAAAAAAAAAAAATCAGGACGTCTCTTGACTCCCTGTTTGCATGAAAAAAACACTACATGCCAGAACGAGGGAAACAACTAAGAGTTATCATAGAAATATAATTCTGTTTATAAAATAACAAACCCCTAGCCCACTAAGGAGACCCTACTGAGGCTGGCCACGAGGCTTGTAGTAAACGACGTCTTTGGCTGGTTACTTTACCTCCTGAAGACACAGCAGCAGAACCTGGACAGCCCACGACAGGGGCCCAGCGCAGACACGGACTCTAGGTTACACACCACATGTGACCACCCTTGAACTAGAGCGCCTGCTTAACAAAGATAATGCAACTGCCTCATAGAGACGGCCTGAAGCATATTCCTGCGGATATAGTAGCCTCCTAACTAGTATGTTAGAGCAAGAGCTAAGGCGCAGAGTAACAAAAACAAAAACACATGAGGCGCTGATCCTGGAGGACTCGTAGGCGCCTGAACAATAGTACCCTATTTTAACACTCCCTGCGGGCATACCAATGGGGAAGCCTGTGCTAGCTAATCTAAACCTTGTTCAATACAACTCAGATATATACAAATGAGTAAGGACTCACTAGAAGCGAATGAACGAAGAATGTGGCGGAGCGCAGGCGGCACACGTCCAGTCAGGTTGCCCGCGGGGAGAGGAAGGAAGTATGGCGGCTCAGAGAGCAGCGTCAAGGAAGTCCGCACAAGAAATCCACAAGATGGAAAGCTATAGTATAACAATTATTAAGTAAAAAAAAAAATATATATTTTACAAAGGTTTTTTCGTAGCGAGTACCCAATCATAAGACGATTCCATAAGAGAATAAGCGTTACACTTATGACATATACTCCGTTGTCCCCGCGGCGGTCAATTCAAACTGGCTACCCGCAGGTGCTTGAATGGAGGCTATTATACTAATAGGCATGTCGTCAATGATGGAGGGGCCACTAATAAACATCCTTCCTAAGCTTAATACAATCGCCTAAAAGTAGCTGAAATCAAGTATAAAAAGACGTCGCCGGTACTGAATGGGTTATACCGATATCACACGAGCGCTTTTTCCCTCAACATTTATACTAAGCACTGATCTGGCAGCTTATGAGGTCAACATTTATATTATTTCGGTCACCAAAGTTCATCTACCATCAGTCTAGTTTCCGATACCAGTGCAAAATATTCCAGAAATGTTGCCAGACAAATGTTTATCATCGAATGTTGACTATAAAAGCTCTCGTATGATACTGGATTTAACCCGTTGAGTACCATAGGATACAGCAATAAAAGTCCCCAGCAGTCCCAAGGACTGTGGCGAAAATGACAGGAGAGACCACCTTTTCACCTCAAGAGTTGAGGCAAGACTGGATCTCTCACCTTTTAATTTTTAATTTTACAAGGCTTGAAAAAAAAAAATAGGCCTAAGCCTTGTACAGGCAGTTACAAGACAAATACATTACTGACGAATATACTCCGGCCTGGGACTGGGGAGTTACTTGTCTACTGATGAATATACTCGGGCCTATGGGACTAACCTAGGGTAGATGGGCGATTCATCAATGTTCCCTTCTTGTATTACTGAAGACGAAATGCTGTACCCATTCTCAAACTGCATAACACAAACCATAGACAAAAATGTTCGTGCCTTAAGGGGGGTCACCGTTTTTTTTTATCTTTCTCTTATTTTCTCTCTTTCCCTGGCTTGTATCCATTCGGCCCCATTCAGCCAACTGTTTTAAAACGTTTATCCCCATCCAGGTGTCGATTTCTTCCTGGCGAGCGATAGCGAGCCAGCATTGTATGGAGAAATCCGGCTTCGCCGAAGACATATTTCTATCGAAAAATGTACAAATTTAGCTTGCTGTCAAAACAAAAATATATATATATACTGGCTCGCTACCGCTCGCCAGGAAAATATTGACACCTGGATGGGGGTAAAAGTCTTAAAACAGTAGGCTAAATGGGGCCGAATGGATACAAGCCAAAGATAGAGGGAGAGAAAGAGAAAAAAAAGCGAGGTGTGCTCCCTTAACTGAACAACGTCATAGTTTCTTGATTAACTATTATATTTATTTAGTTCTAGGTTGCAGCAGACAATTGCATTCTGTGGTAACAGCAGACCCAGAGGACCAGTGGTGGAGAGAGCCTGTATGTGGCTCCAAGCTGCATAACTTTACTGAGAACACTCTTAACTTCCGCACGATCATGAGGTAGGTTGCGCAACTCTACAGTTGCCATGTATTACAAATAAATATATATACAGATGGCATTATTAATATCAACATGCTGCACTATGGACAGTCGGTAGCATATTTCTGTAATTAACCCCTTAACGGTGAACTGTGTGTAATGGACACCCTACCGCCAGGCGACAATATTAGGCCCCATTCCCACCTAAAATCATCAGTTTACAATAAATATCGTTATTACTTATTCATATGCGCCTATTTTACGTTTAATATGAAGATAGTAACATGTAACAACAATAAAACAAGTGGGAATAGTGTTTGGATGGTCAAAATCGAGAATTATTGCCGACCGGTCCATTCATGAAATGTGGAGCAGAGCTAGGCAAACCCTCCCCTCGCTAGGCCTGAAGCCTGACTGCCTCACTCACCAACACTCTCCCTTACGCAACACACTCGCTAGTCACATGACCACACCATAGAACTGGCTTGGAGATGTTGACACAAAAATATACCAATAAATAAGGGAATAACAGGGAAAATAGGTGATAATTGAAAGGGGATGGAAAGGCGGGAAGGGGGAGGGAAAGGGGAAAAGGAGGGGATTTTGACACATATGGAGGAGTGATAAAGGGTATGTAGGGGAATTATTTAACTTAATCACCATTTCACTCGTTTTAAGTGCTACTGGGGCCTTTTAAAAGTTTTTTTTTTTAGGCCTTACCTCTTAAAAGTGTTCTCGCCTTTGCCCACCAAAACCTCTTAAGAGTGTTCTCGTCGTTCCCGGGTTAAAATGATCTTATCATATTCCACCCAGAAGTTCTAAATTTGTAATTCAAAATATTGGGTTTATGCTTATTGTTTTCATTCTGTCTGTATGGTTGCTATACACGGTCGCAATGTTTAAGATTCATAATATAAGTTCAGCAAGAAGATGGATATGACCAGACACAAAAAAGGTATTTTCGTCAATCTCTCTCGTCACCCAACATCCCCCAACACCCGCCATAACGCCTCACAACCCCAAACACATAGTGTTACCACAATGTCACATACAGAACGTTATAGAGTTATAATACATAAATACCATAAATACCAGGGTTTTTACCAGGTTTACTTATTGGTCGTGGTGAGTTCTCCTTGATTGGGGAATTCCAAGATCATATAAATACATGCATAGAAGACAATAGAGGGTACATATAACACTATTAATAATATTAATGGTAACTGGTTTAAAGAAGCATTTAACCTTAGATCTAGTGATATTTATAGGCAAAAATGGACAGAGGAAATTAATAGAAGTAGTGTTTGTTTGAATTACAGAATAATGACGGTCGATTACCGCATCCAAGATTATTTACTTAAACTGCCAAAGCAATATTCAATAAGGTTGTGTAAATTCAAATGTGGTAATCATATGCTGCCTATTGTCAGCGGTAGACACAACAACATAAATGTAAACGAGCGAATTTGTACGTTATGTAACAGTAATGAAGTCGGTGATGAATTCCATTTTTTGTTCAAATGTTCACATTTTAATGTTTACAGAAGGCAGTACTTTAACAAATATTATTATAATAATCCTAATTCTATGAAAATGTCACAGTTATTCAGCAGTACACAACATGCAGTTATATTAAAACTTGCCAAATTTGTAGGAGAAATTATGAATTATTTCAAGACATAAAGTCTTGAACTTACAACAAGGCAACCAGTCAAGTTGAAATATTATTATGTACAAATAATGTTGTTGTTTTGTATATGTGTTATTGTATTTTGTATTTGTATTGAAGTATGTACTCTTAATACCCCACTTGGGGTCGCTCGAGTTAATAAACCTTTCAAACCTTTCAAACCAAGTGTAATTATAAGAACAGTTTTATTTAGCTTAACTCATATTTCATAAATCATAGATAGTTATACAAGATTTAACCCTTAATTAGCGGCGAGCAACATAAGTCGAGTTAAATAAAGCTGGACTATGTGGCGGCGCTCGACATAACTCGAGTGGCAATTTCAGCACGTAATGTGGCTGAGAGAGAGAGACAAGTGGTGGCAGGAGACTAGCGAGCGTATGACTGCTCCAGACCACCGCGGCGAACCTACTGACACAAATCTCAGCTCCCTCCTCCCTCTCTCACTCGCTACATACTCAATTATGTACTGAAAGTACCGAATTACCTGCTTTTTGCACTCGCGTTGCACGGTTATTGCAAGAAAACTATCCATCATACAAGGATCGTTATGGTGTCATTCGAAAGCTCTGTTTATGCCCTTTCAGGGATAGGTACTTGTTTTACGTTCTGGGTCTTATTTAGGCATGAAAATGATCACGTAAACAGCCCTATTTTGGCTAAAAACACCCCGCTGTGCGGTACACATAAATAAACCGCATAGGCCGCTCGTAAGGTGTTAAAATGGTAATTATTTATACAACAATAACTGTCCTAGCATGTGCGAGGATCTAGAAGGAGCTTAGGTATTTGATTATAGCTTGCCTTTTAATATACATAGGATAGATACATTTATGAGTTAGTACAAAGTAAGGTTGCTTGTTCAACATTTATACAATACTATAGCACTTGTACATTTTACGAAAATGTTACTAAGTCACTCAAGGTGGACTTATGCGTTGGCGTATAAATAATACATCATTCAGAGTCAATAGCGTGGACTCTAACTAGCAAGGTTGGAAAAAAATCTGATTTTTTTAATAAAAATCACAATCATTGATTGTTGTTATTAAAATCGGATTTATTTGATTAAAATCGATGTTTAAAATTTGTTTTAACACAAACTTCCATTTTGCGCAAAACATGCATAATATTGTAAGTACATTATATTCATACATCTTGAAAGCTATTACTTTGATTATATTATGTCAGAAAAACAATTAAATCAAAGTAATTTAACCCTCGCCGAACAGCCATTTAAACCTTCCCGCCAATGCTGAATCTGGATGAATCTTCAAATTCTCAAGATTTTGGCGCGCTTATAAATACGCCACAAAATGGCCTAACCTAGGTTTTATATAATATATATATCCAGAGGCAGTACTCGTTACCTTGCTATGAGTGAAGACTAGAAGTCTCTAGACCAAGAGGTTCAGTTTTTATCATGAAAATGAGTAGGTCAGTTTTGACCGCTGCAAGCCTAGAACCGTGTAAATTCCCAAGTTTCGTAATTTACAGATACTCATATCTCTGCAAATAAATAGCTTAACCTAGGTTATATACATGCCAGAGGCAGTACTCGGCGTTATCTTGCGATGGGTGAAGACTAGAACACTGTACATAAAGCGGTTACTGTGTGAGGTGGGAAATAAGACCGGTTGTTTTGTGATGCTACTGAGAACTGTCCGAATGCGACGATGCACTATCGGCAGCCACGGCTACGGGCTATTTACATTCGTCCAACAATTGATTATTGATTATATATTCTGTATCAATATTGATTATTGATTACTGATTTATTTCACCATTGTAAGCATTCCTATTTCACTGTTGACTTCTTTCATGCATCGTTTGAGACTCAGGAAATCAATAGAAGCTTTCGTTAGGCCTGCACGCAAGCAGGAGTCACCTGACTGACGGGTTATGTGTTTTTGTTCTTTTTGGTTATACGGACCATCCGCTAAGACAAAACTTTCTCAAGTGTTTTATAGTGGCTTTAAGCCATGAAATAATGCTATGGAGCTATGTAGGCCAGCTGGGCGGTATGGGGCAAACTCGATATGGAGCTATGGAGTCCAACCGGGCAAGGAGGGTTAAGGACAAAGATAATTCATACACAATCTATTTCATTTCTTAAATTCCTGAACTAGTGCAAAGTTTATTAGAAATATGCAAAATATTGTTAATATAGGTTACTATATAATGTTTAGGAGGGTTACATTTTTTGGTAGACTATTAAGATTAGCGCAAAATGTCTCACAATTACTTGGAATGTGATATTGTAATAAAAAAATCAATTTTGAATTTAATCAATGATGTTTTTCTTTGATTATAGTCGATTAAAATGACTGGATTAAAATCGTTTGATTTCAATCATGCCAACGGCTTCTGGTTTATTTCAGACAGAGTCAATAGGTGGGGACTGCATATTTTATGGATGCCGACGCACTGGTGTGAAATAGACAGTCTCTATATTGAGACTCTTAACTATTTTACTAACACCGTCGCACTGGTGTGAATTTGGTAGAGTCAATATATATTGGGACTCTAACTATTTTAGCAACACCGATGCCCTAGTGTGAATTTGGCAGAGTCGATATGTGGGGACTCTAACTATTTGGCTAGCACCAACACACTGGTGTGAAATTTGCAGAGTCGATATATATTGAGACTCTAACTATTTTGCTAACACCGACACACTGGTGTGAAAATAGAGCCAATAATTATGTAGACTCTAACTTTTATACCTCGTCACTGGTATCTCTTGGTATCTATTATAATTATTATTTGTAGTAGCTTGAAGTTTTCTAAGTCTCCGTTTGTGCCGTCCAGGCTGGCTTGTCGTGTGGATCAGTTGTTTACAGATGGGTTAATGGGTATAGGGCCTTAAATGAGGCTCCGAACATGTCATGACACTGGGCACATCATCGGACGAACGCAAGCATAAACTAACACAAGGCTATAGAGGCTTGACTATCCTGACCGTTATATTAACCGGTGGTGAAGTTCTGTTCAGGTACTCTTGGTGTGGGGTCTTTATAAATATAACGTCTCAAATGTCATTACACAGTGACGGTATATCGGGCGAACGCAAATGAATAATATGGTCATGACCTATACTATTGTTTCGACTGCCTCTGACCTTTATAAGAGGTTCAAGGAACTCTGGGTGGTGTTTAAACCTTTTAACTACAAGTGTCTGCATAACATGTTACCGTCAGATGAATTAAGGAATTCTTTATGCAGGTGCCTGTTAAGGTGTCTCGCAGAGCTCTGGACTAGACAAATCAAGTATCTTAGAAGAGTTTAGAAGGGGCTGGATTTAATAATAAAAGTAAGATTCAGGGCATGCCCATATATTCTACTTTTAATATTAAAAGTCGCCACCTACTGGGGATTATTATGTTGGCACAATACCATGGCAAGTCTAACAATATTTCCTCAATAGGAAAAAGAACTCCCCAGACCTTTCAAGATATTCGGCATGCCGTTCAATCTTTACTTGAAGGGAAGGGTAATCCTAGGACTATCACTACTAGCATGCCAGTATTATGAAAGCCCTAGAATTGCTTGCCCTGTTCAGCTTTTGTCGAGATAGTGACGACTTGAGCTGAGATGTCCCGGGATATGTCTTCTGAGGTTAAAAGGTCATAAGTCTAGTTAGGGTTAATCTAGGGGATTAGGAGGCCTCCCCTAGAAGGATGCGGGCAGATGATCCGGCCCTTGAGGATAAATAGGGTGCAAGTTCTTACTCCGTTGGTGGTACTGGGAGTCCTTCTTGCTCTATCTGAAGACAATACGCCTTTTTGGGGCTTCCTGATAAGGAGAAGGAATCATGATGGATTTCCCAGGTGTTGATGGACATTGTGATGAAACAGTTGCAATTCGGGCATCCCTTCCGGCGTTTGTGGCGAGTCTGGGAGTACTAGTTTTACGTAGATGTTGGGGTGGAATATTCTGGTAATTCTGGTTGTACTTTGGTACATGTGGTATTCCTCCGCATCCATGTTTCCTCGTTGATGTATGTTTCTTCTCTTCTGATGTTTCGCCTTTTCTTTTCTCTAGTTGGTGTTGTTTATTATGGTTGTAAGGTAACTTCGGGATGCGTGGCATTGTAGATATTATTTCTTGCCGGATTCTCGGGAATGTTATATGTTTCTTTTCTATCTTAGTTACTCCTTTCATTTGGATCGGATGTCATGCTTCTTGGTGGTGGCCATCTTGTCTTCCTCGTTCGTTGTTATTTCCTTGTTTTCTGTCTCCTTTACTTTCTTCTTTTGTCGTGGTCTTTCCCGTCTTCTTCTTAGTGGTTTTCTGTTTGTTGCTGTTGTTCTGGTTGATGGGCTGTGAATCTGGAATGCTGTGTTTGGTGATTGATTATTTCCTGGTTTCTTTTGTTTGTAGTTTTTATCCTCTTTGTTTGAGTTTGTCCCTCTGTTTCTCTGTCACATTTTCTTGTCTGCTTTGTTCCTTCTTCTCTGGTGGTTCTCTCTTCTGCGTTCAAGGGAGTCTTATTTAATTTGGTTATTTTACCTATATTATACAAATAGGTTTCCGTCCCAAAACAATATGATGATAAAAATTAAGATTAAAACTTTAAGAGGTTATGTTCTTTGCCTGGGTGTTCTTTGTTCCTGCAACCAATATGACCCAAAATATTGCCGTTATAACTGCTGACTCTAAAGTCACGTAGCTTATTATTTGCTAGCTAATGCAGTATGTTAAAGAATAATTCACGTTTATTGTATCTAAGGAGGGGAAGGTGTTTGCCCTATCCATAAGGCAAACATACTCCTCTAATGTTCAAGTGACATAACTGATTTTTAGAAAGGAAATGAGCATAAATTTGTAATAAAAATAATGATTACTATCATAATTACTATTATAATAATTATTACTATTATTATAGGCTATGGAGATTGTCAGCTCTTTTATGTATCTGGGCAGTGTGTTGAGTAAAGATGGGACTATGGATGAAGAAGTGCAGGAGAGGGTGCAACAGGGGAAGAGGGTTGTAGGAACGTTGAAAGCAGTAACAAGAAATAGGGTGGTCAGTATGGAAGTGAAGAAGTCCTTGCATGACAGTGTGGTAATCCCGACACTAACTTACGGAAGCGAAGCATGGACGTTCGGGAAGAGACTCGGACCAAGAGTGAGAGCGGTGGAAATGAGTTACTTGAGAAGTGCGTGCGGAGTTACATGGAGGGATAGACAGACGAATGAGGAAGTAAAAAGTAGGTGTGGTGTGGAGGTAGATGTGCTGGAAAGTGTGAAAAGGAACAACTTGAGATGGTTCGGCCATATGGAACTTATGGAAAGAAAGAGAATGACTAAGAGGGTGTACGAGAGTGAGGTGGAAGGCCAGAGGGAGAGGTGCACCGAACGAGAAGTGGAAGGATGGAGTGAGGAAGTATATGGATGAATGCGGTGCTGGTTGGGAGGAGGGGCGTCGACTGACTGGGGAAAGAGGTGCATGGGGCTGTTCGTTCGTGGCCACCCCTTCGGGGATCACGGCATCAGGCAATAGATAGATAGATATATTATCAAATCTGCGTAAGCAGAAATTACGAAACTTCTCCTAGACCGTTGGACTGATTTTCTCCAAATTTCACACAAACATTTGTTGGGTGAATGCAAACATCAGTCAAAAAAGATTTTTTGAATTTGTGCAATAGTTATGATTTTAGATCCAAAATATGGTTGAGGTATGGTGGTGAGATAGGGATCGAATGGGTATGGAAAATGTGCAAACTAGCATGGGAGAAGGGGAATGCACCCGATGACTGGAAGACTGGCATAATAGTCCCTCTATATAAGGGCAAAGGGGAAACAGGAGTGTGTGGTAACCACAGAGGAATATATCTTTTAAGCGTAGTAGGGAAGGTGTACAGTAGGGTAGTGATTGAGAGAGAGAGAGTGAGAACGGAGAAATGGATATGCGATGAGCAGGGAGGCTTTAGGAAGGGAAGAGGATGTGTAGATCAGATTTTTACCCTGAATTGTGTTGTGGAGAAATATCTGGAGAAGCAACAAAAGGTGTATGTTGCCTTTATGGACTTGGAGAAGGCCTATGACAGAGTGAATAGAGAAGGCATGTGGAAAGTACTTAGAATATACGGAGTAGATGGCAAGTTGCTGAAAGCAGTGAAGAGCATGTATGAGGGTGCAAAGGCGGCAGTACATGCGAAAAATGAGCAGAGCGAGTTCTTTGACCTGAGTGTTGGGTTGAAACAGGGGTACAAAGGAGTACAAAGGAAATCAAGCAACAACAGATCTAGTGACCCTTCTAGGTTGCTTATCCTCCAAAACACTGAGGATCAAGTGTCCAAACAGTGGTTTAGAGTGGGTAAGGGAACATTGGAAAGGGAATTACTGCCCTGGAACTAATGTACGTGGCAGGATTAGGAAGTTAGTAGGGGACAGATGGGTTAGTAACTGAGGGGGGGATAAAATAAAGTTATTCATTTACAAACGCAGTCAGTCGCTGGTTTGATGCGAGATATTTGTCTAGGCGGAGTTTAAATGAGGAGGTCCGTGCCAGGGGGGCCAACTCGCCACATTTTCAAAAACAGCGCTCTAGCTGGATCTGGCTCCGTGAAATTCTTGGGAATCATCTGGCAAAAAAAAAATCCGACTTTCGTCCTTATAGCAACTGCACATAGGGTTGAGCGTCCCTTGTGTTTGCCGTTTGGCAGACCGTTTATGGGTGTGAATCGGGGTAGCCAGAGGGGCCAACTCGCCAACGCGCTCAGCCAATGAGAGCGCGGCTACGATGTGGGGAATTAAATGGCCGCCCGCCCGACCACTCACAGGCGCTGTACGAGACGTGCTTCAGTAGTCACGCTCAAACCGAGTTAGAGTCAACACACGAGTGTATGGTATGTTAACTTTAAACATCAATAACTCAAAACTATACTCGTGGCGAGTTGGCCCCTCTGGCACGGACCTCCTCAAATGAATCAACGGTGATGCAGTCTATAACGTTTCGGGGAAGCCCATTCCACAAGTTGACAACTTGATTGAAGAAGAAATTCTTAGATTCGTGTGAGTTAAAAGATTTACCAATAATTTTGCAACCGTTTCCCCGTGTGTAATTAGATTGGTCGATAGTGAAGTACTTACTACAGTTCATATTGTCGATGCCTTTGATGATTTTGAACACTTGAATTAAGTCACCTCTTAATCTGCGCTGGGTTAAAGGCAATAGATTTAATTCTCTAAGATGCTCTTCGTATGGTTTGTTCTTTAGGCTAGGTATCATTTTGGTAACTCTACGTTGAACTCGTTCTAGCTTGTTTATATCTTTTTGGTAATAAGGGCACCAGGATTGAACGCAGTATTCCAGAAGAGGGCGGACTAAGGAATTATAAAGGGTTAGGATAACTTCTTTGGATTTATGCTCAAATGACCTGCCTATAAAGCCAATTATTTTGTTTGCCTTCTTAACAACTTCTGAACATTGTTGACTCGGTTTTAGGTTACTCGATATTGTTACTCCCAGATCGGTTTCTCTGTTTACATTCTTAAGCTGAGTGCCATTCATCGAATAGTTTGCTTTCTCATTTAGGTATCCGATATGTAGTACTTTACATTTATACGCATTGAAACTCATTTGCCAAATTTGGGCCCAACATGACAATTTATCTAGATTGTGTTGCATATCGTCAACTTGTTCTTTTGAGAGTACGCTATTTGCAATTTTTGTATCGTCAGCAAATTTTGAGATTGTACAGGTGAGACCCTCATCTATGTCGTTGATGTAAATTAGAAAGAGAATTGGTCCTAGTACCGATCCCTGGGGTACCCCGCTACTTACATTGGTCCATTTAGATGCCTTACCGTTTATGACTACTCTTTGCTTTCTGTCGCTGAGCCAATTTTCTATCCATTTCAACACACCGTCTTGTATTCCATGCACTTTTAGTTTTAGCAGTAAACGTTTGTGGGGAACTTTGTCAAAGGCCTTTTGAAAATCAAGGTACATAATATCTACAGCTTTACTCTCATCGTAGAGGTTGAGGATATCGTGGAAGAAGTCTAAGAGGTTTGTTAAACAGGAACGTTTTTTACGAAAGCCGTGTTGAGTATCTTTAAGTAAGTTATTTTCCTCTAAGTGATTTACGAGTCTGTCTCGTATGACCGTTTCTAGCATTTTACATACAACTGAGGTTAAGCTAATTGGACGATAGTTACTGGGTAGGGATTTGCTGCC
Organism: Paralithodes platypus; assembly: GCA_032716605.1. Classification (NCBI taxonomy): domain Eukaryota; kingdom Metazoa; phylum Arthropoda; class Malacostraca; order Decapoda; family Lithodidae; genus Paralithodes; species Paralithodes platypus. The sequence goes on along the minus strand of CM064505.1, from coordinate 6,862,932 downwards.
TTTTTTGAATATCGGTGTTACGTTGGCTAGCTTCCACTGATCGGGCATAGTTCCAGACTGCAAGGATTTATTGAATAGTAATGTCAGTGGTTTGGAGAGCTCATCCTTAGCTTCCTTTAGAACTAGGCGAGATTGTATCAGGTCCAGGCGTTTTATTTACCTTGAGTTTATCTAAACAATTCAATACTTCTCTCTCTGTAACGGTGATATTGCTTAGAACATCTGAATTATCAATCTGAATCGGCGATGGTGTAGGGATATCACTGAGGTCTTCTGTTGTAAAAACTGATGCAAAGAAGGTATTGAGGGCATTACTCATTTGTACTTCGTCTTTGGTGTATTCTCCATTTTCATCGACTAACGGTCCAACAGTTGAAGTAACTACTTTTTTCTTTCTGATATAACTATAGAATTCTTTCGGGTTTGTTTTACTTTGATTCGCAATATGTAACTCTAAGGTCTTTTTACTTTGCTTAATTAACTTTTTGGCTTTGCGTCGTAGCTCTACAAATTTCACCCGTTCTTCGTCATTTTGTGAGGATTTTAATCTATCATTAGCAAATTTTTTAGCAAGCAGGCAGTTTGAAATATCTTTATTCCACCATTTGGGCTTATTATTATGGCCTGGACGCCGTATTTTCGATGGTATGCAGTCTTGCACTGCTTTTAGGTAAGTGGCTTCGAATAACTTCCAAGATGTATTTATGTCGTTATTGTGAATTAAAAAGCTCCAGTCAGTTTCTTTAAACATAGCTATAAGTTTATGGAAGTTTGCTTTCTTGAAATTAGGGACTTTTTCGATGCTACTATTTGGTTCGTTACTAGTAAACTTTAAAGTGAAAGTTATCGTACGATGGTCGCTGTTACTGAATTCATCACCAACATTCAAATTCTCTATTAATTCTTCTTTTGTTGCAAGTACACTGTCAAGAACGTTATTACCACGGGTTGGCGTTCGAACAAATTGATAAAGCGAACTCTCTTGCAAGTTCGTATACAAGTCATGTCCGGAGTGTGAAGTAAGAGTATCGCCCCACTTGGTCACAGGTAAATTAAAGTCGCCCAAAATTACGGTATCTTGTGAGTTACTTACATCTGCAATTTGTTCGTAAATTTCTCGGTCAGTTTGCACTGATTGAGCTGGAGGTCTGTATATTAATGCAAGTATTATTTTTGTACTTTCATTATTCTTTATTAGCACAAAAGATGCGTCGACATTCACAATTTGAGGTTTTGACAAGAGGGTAGGGTTAAGACTTTCTTTGATATTAAGTAAAACGCCACCTCCATTTCGATTTATTTGGCTTTTCTCAAACATTACATAACCGGGAAGTGAATACTCTGCTAAAAAAGTCTCTATCTTCTGTATTGAGCCAAGATTCTGTTATGCCAATCACATCATAATTTTCTGTAAACACTAGCTCCTCTAAATCTGAAAATTTATTGCGTATGCTACGAGCGTTTGCATAGAAAACCTTTAAATTTGTTATTTTAGAACTCACGGAACGCTCTTTAATAATATTTTTGGTTCTTGTCGGATCTACATTTATGTTCATGGCTGTCCTCGGTCCTCGCTGTCTTCGGTCCTTATCGCTGGTGGTCCTCGGTTGCCTCTGTTTTTTCTGGCGTTGGATGATTTATGTCACTGCTGCTTCTTCTCGGATGGCGTTTTTTGATCCATGGCTGCGGACTGCTTCGTGTAGGAGACGACCCATGCGTGCTGAACCCACAGGGTTTAGATGAGTGCCATCCTTGCAGAACAGAGTAGGCTGGTTGTAGAAGTTGTCCCAGAGGTTGATGAATTCAACTTCTTCCCTCAGACACAAATATTTTAGTCGGCTATTTGTGCTGAAGGCCTTGTCGTAGAATTTGTCAGGTGCGTCGATCTTGGGGAGAATGCCTGAGATGATGATATTCCTTGACTTGTTTTTGTAGTGCTGGATCATCTTGCGATATTTCTCCATCAACTCTTCGGATCTGGTGCGCATGACGTCATTTGAACCAGCATGGATGACAAAAAGGGTATTTTCATTTGCATCCTTTGTGGTATCTTCGAAGGCTTCCACAATGTCGTCCAGTCCAGCTCCTGGGATGCAAAATCTTTTTCGTTGATTTGGGACTCTGTCGCAGAACTCTTCGACCTGTCCTCGTAGGATGGAATCCCCAACGAGCCTGGTCTCCTCTGGTTCGTCTTCCATCTCTACCAATATCTCAAATCTGTTTGACATTGTGACTGGTAGATGAGACCTTTTCTGCGTTGGCCGTGCACCGTTCCTCACTGGTGTAAATCCGGAAACCTGTGGTGACGGGACTCTACGTACAGGTCGGGGAGAGGAGTGGTTAGAACGGGGGCGAGGGGTTGGTACTGTTCGTGCTAGCAGGCTTCTTGCACGAGGAGTGGGGGAGAGACTAAGGTGAACAGGGCGGCTGTCCTGGTTTGATGTCGGCTCAGGTTCGTCAGAAGCATCTGCTGCAGTGTCTACTGCAGGTGTTGGATTGTTGGCAGATGACGTTGGGGCGGTGGTGGATGCTGGAGTTGAAACAATTGGAGTTAGTGATACTCCAACGTTGAGTGTTACAAACTCTTGGAGTGATTCCAGCTTCCTGGTGAGGGCGTTGATCTTGTTGTGGGCTTCATCCAATTTTGCTGTCAAATCCTCTCGTTGCTGGCAGAGTCGGCAGAATTGTGGATCGACAGGAGCAAACATGGAAGCACCAAACCTACCGGCGCAGTTCGTACAGGCACGAGGCATGGTGACGATCACTTTCTTCAGATCATTTCACTCACTTAAAAACACTTAACTCAAAAATACAAAAATAACCGAAAACAAAAATTATGAAATACCGGTACGCAGAAATAGGCCACCAGCGGTGATAGCCTAACTGAAAATTTAAAAATTGAAGTACACAGAAATAGGCCACCAGGGATGATAGCCTAGACTAACCGAAAACAAAAATTATGAAATACCGGTACGCAGAAATAGGCCACCAGCGGTGATAGCCTAACTGAAAATTTAAAAATTGAAGTACCGTACGCAGAAATAGGCCACCAGGGATGATAGCCTAGACTAACCGAAAACAAAAATAACCAAAAACAAAAAAGTATGAAATATGCAGAAGTAGGCTACCAGGGGTGATAACCTACCTAAAAAAGCAAAACAAATATATATAGATATATATATATATATAATAGAATATGTGACTAAATATACAATTCAACAAATAAAGATTATATAAAAATAAAGTGTATCTGCACACAAGGGGTTAATATACTGTATCAACAGATGGCGCTGGTGTCACTGTAGGCTAGTCAAGCAGGATTATATTTAGATAAACAAAGTTATCAGTCAAAGGTTACTACAAGATCATGCAAGCAACAACTAAAATTACAGATATATATAGCTACAGTAGGATACTGAATACAATAACTACTAGAGTTAATAAGAAAATACAAAGCTAGGTCGATTAGAGGTGCGCGTGTCGTCTGCTACAAGCTAGGATAACAAATGTAAACAACAATGTTTATCAGTCAGAAAAGCAATAAAATAACATGCACGGCAACTACAGAACTATGTGGAGGTTAAACAAGCACTTTTTTTTTCTTTTTTTTTTCTATATTCCAACTTACTTCCTCTCGGGCATAGGCTGAGAGCCTTAACATTCACCGCTTTTACAATGAACAGTGAAGCCTGTGAGGTCTTGTTCTAGTCTAGGGAGTGAGACATGTGAAGCACGTAGAGTACAACGAGCACCTGCCATCTTGCCTTCACATGAGGCACGGTGCTCACTCATGGCCCGAAACGACCCCATCTCTGAAGCCACCTCGTTCCCGTGCTTCACTGTCTCACCACCTACACTCGGACTCTCACACTTACACACACACAACGCCACCTGTTGAGCAGATACCAGGCATTGCACCCCTATAGCATATTTTGAATATGGGAATATTCATACAGTGCTATTTAATCAGGGAACAATGAGGGTATTTTATTGACGTTTCGGTGGGCTTGTGGTAATGCACTGATACTAGGTACAGCACAAATTCCATCCCAATAATATCTTCCCATTGATACATCGGGATTTGAACCCGGGACCTTTGGATTACCAGGCCAGTGGCAAGACCACTCCACCACACCTCCACCACACTTAACTACTGTTCATGCAATGAATAAAGGGAATTGGGATATGAAATACTCAAATTAGGATCGAGCTTTCTCAGTGGCGATGCGGAGCTGTTGGCGGTGCTAAGGCCGGCGGGTGAATGTCCCCGGGTGAATGTGATGTCCCCGTGGTTGTTTACTGTATATATGGATGGAGTCATGAAAGAAATACTAGGAAGAGCAGTGGATGTTGGTGTATCACTGAAAAGGGAGGGAAATGAGTGGAAGCTGCCTATACTGCTGTTTGCGGATGACACAGTTCTGATGAGCAATAATAAATGGGAGTTGCAGGGTCTGGTAAATGAGTTTGGATCAGTGTGCAAAACACGGAATTTGAAGGTAAATGTGGGGAAAAGCAAAGTTATGGTCTTCGAAAGGGGTGAAGTCACAGAGTGTGAGGTGAAGTTGAACGGTCAGGCTATGGAGATCGTCAGCTCTTTTAACACCTTACGAGCGGCCTATGCGGTTTATTTATGTGTACCGCACAGCGGGGTGTTTTTAGCCAAAATAGGGCTGTTTACGTGATCATTTTCATGCCTAAATAAGACCCAGAACGTAAAACAAGTACCTATCCCTGAAAGGGCATAAACAGAGCTTTCGAATGACACCATAACGATCCTTGTATGATGGATAGTTTTCTTGCAATAACCGTGCAACGCAAGTGCAAAAAGCAGGTAATTCGGTACTTTCAGTACATAATTGAGTATGTAGCGAGTGAGAGAGGGAGGAGGGAGCTGAGATTTGTGTCAGTAGGTTCGCCGCGGTGGTCTGGAGCAGTCATACGCTCGCTAGTCTCCTGCCACCACTTGTCTCTCTCTCTCAGCCACATTACGTGCTGAAATTGCCACTCGAGTTATGTCGAGCGCCGCCACATAGTCCAGCTTTATTTAACTCGACTTATGTTGCTCGCCGCTAAATAAGGGTTAAGTATCTGGGCAGTGTGTTGTGTAAAGATGGGACTGTGGATGAAGAAGTGCGGGAGAGGGTACAACAGGGGAAGAGGGTTGTAGGAACGTTGAAAGCAGTAACAAGAAATAGAGTGGTCAGTATGGAAGTGAAGAAGTCCTTGCATGACAGTGTGGTAATCCCGACACTAACTTACGGAAGCGAAGCATGGACGTTCGTGGAGAGACTCAGACCAAGAGTGAGAGCGGTGGAAATGGGTTACTTGAGAACTGCGCGCGGAGTTACATGGAGGGATAGACAGACGAATGAGGAAGTAAGAAGGAGGTGTGGTGTGGAGGTAGATGTGCTGGAAAGTGTGAAAAGGAACAACTTGAGATGGTTCGTCCATATGGAACATATGGGAAGCGAGAGAATATCTAAGAGGGTGTACGAGAGCGAGGTGGAAGGACAGAGAGGGAGTGTAGACCGAAGGAGAGGTGGAAGGATGGAGTGAGGAAATATATGAATGAAGGCGGTGCTGGTTGGGAGGAGGGGCGTCGACTGACTGGGGACAGAGGTGCTTGGGGGCGGTTCGTTCGTGGCCACCCCTTCGGGGATCATGGCGTCAGGCAATAGATAGATAGATAGATAGTGATGATGGTGACAGTATTAGTGATTATGGTGAGTAGTAGTGATTATGGTGAAAGTTGTAGTGATGATGACAGTAGTAGTGATGATGGTAAGAGTATTAGTGATGACTATAATAGTAGTAGTGCTGATGTTAGTAATGTTGATAGTGACAAGTAGTGATGATGGTGACCCATCGCAGAGTTGGGTATGCCGTTTTGATTTTGGGCAAAACGGCACGTCTACTTCATTATCAACTCTGCGTAAGCAGAGTTTGGTATCGCCCCCCTGTATAGTGGGTACCACCAGAAAAAAAATTATGTCGTTGTCGTCGTCGTCGTCCGTCTGTCCCAAAACTCTTCCTAGGCCGTTTGGACGGATTTTCACCAAATTTCACACGAACATTCGGTGGGTGAATGCAAATGTCAGTCAAAAAAGATTTTTTGAATTTGTGCCATAGTTTAGATTTTAGATCCAAAATATGGTTTTACCCCCCCCCCCCAATAAACTCATCACGTGAATCATCACGAGACTATCACCTGGTTCTTACAAAGAGGACTAAGGTTACTATACTATTGTACGTCTGTGGTAGTACAGTGGGTTAGCGCACGGGCCTGGTTGACCTATGGAGGATATGGTCACTAACCAGGGTTCGAACCCCACCCAAGGCATCTCAAAACCTGTGGGTTTTTAGGAGGGTTAAAATCCCTCCAGGGTTCGAGCCCCGCGCCAAGGAAGTGGGCCTGGGGAGTTTTCAGGAGGGTTAAATTCCCTTTGCACCCAGTATTTCAATTATCTTATTGGTGTCTGATGTGCAGATATAACCATTATCTATTTATGTTTACCTTTCGTTGCCTTTTTGCTATTGTTCATAAGGTCGCAGAGTATGGTAAGCAAAAGAATAACATATCAAATATAGCCTATGACGGAACATGAGGATAGCACATTATCGTATGAATTAATTCAGTTTTCTTTTATATTCCATATATTATATTAATTATATTAGAAAGGTTTAGGTCATTCTAATGGTGTGATAAGTGATATCCGAACCTTAAGAGCTATAAAATACTACATGGAACACATAAAATCGTAAGATATAATACTGTAAACACAAGCAAGGTTAGAATTACCGTCACTGTCTACTTTAAATGTGTGCAAAGTCAAGCACGGCCTGTGATTCGCTAATACGCACGGGCCCGAGCCAGTCAGCCTTCCCTCTCGCTTACTTCCCCTGTTTATCAATTCTGTATCTCCTTGTTTTTACTTTACGATATATACGTTATTATTGTGTTTCATGTTATATTTAATAGCGCTTTAGTATCGGATAGCACTGTAATTTATTAAATAATCATTAAAATTTCTTAAACGTATCTAGTTTAATTAATAAATAAGGAATAATAAAGATGATGCATAAATTATCAGCTCTGCCTCTCCTATTGGCCAGATAGCCAATCACGGGCGCGGTCTCGTATCTGCTGCAGAGGCCGGCGGCAAAGTTGAGTTGGATAGAGTATAGTAGTAGTGATGATGGTTATAATAGTAGAGATGATGGTGACAAGTAATGATGATAGTTGTAGTGATAATGATGACAGTAGTGATGATGGTAGTGACGATGGTGACAGTAGTAGTGATGATGGTGAATAGTAGTGATTATGGTGAAAGTTCTAGTGATGATGAGAGTAATAGTGATGATGGTAAGAGTAGTAGTGATGACTATCATAGTAGTAGTGCTGATGATAGTAATGGTGATACTGATTAGTAGTGATGATGGTGACCCATCGCAGAGTTTGGTATCCCCCCCCCCCCCGTATAGTGGGTCCCACCTGAAACAAAATTCTGTCGTCGTCGTCGTCCGTCTGTCCCGGAACTCCTCCTAGACCGTTGGACGGATTTTCACCAAATTTCTCACGAACATTTGTTGGGTGAATGCGAACGTCAGACAATTTTCTTTTTTTTGAATTAATCAAACATATGGTTTTACCGCCCCCCCCCCCCCGGCCACATCTCCGGACCCCCCCCCCTAAGCAATGATGGGGAACGCCATCGTTTTGGGGCTGAAAACAACTCGCCCTGCATTTGTCGGGTTAAGTTAGTTTAGTTTACATTAGAAGTGATGGTAGTAATAGTGGGATGATGGAAATAGTAGTGATGACGGTGATAATAGTAGTGATGATGGATGTAGTTGTAGTGATGAAATCACTGTCTGTATTCTTGTGTGAGTGTGCAGTTATAGTGATGGTGCAGTTATAGTGAGGATGGCTGTAGTACTGATGATGGTGATAGTATGGTTGATGATGGTGATACTTGTGATGATGGTAACCCATCGCAGAGTTGGGCATGCCGTTTTGATTTTGGGCAAAACGGCACGTCTACTTTATCAACTCTGCGTAAGCAGAGTTTGGTATCCCCCCCCCCCCCCCCGCCGTATAGTGGGTACCACCAGAAAAAAAAATCTGTCGTCGTCGTCGTCGTCCGTCTGTCCCCAAACTCCTCCTAGACCGTTGGACGGATTTTCACCAAATTTCACACAAACATTTGTTGGGTGAATGCGAATGTCAGTTAAATTTGTTTTGTTGAATTTGTGCAATAGTTATGATTTTAGATCCAAAATATGATTTTACCCCACTCTCCCCAGGAATGATGATGGTGTTCTGTGTGTGTGTGGGGTGCCTGTAGGGGCACGCACACAGAACGCCTTCGTTCTGAGGGCAAAAACATCTCGCTCCGCATTTGCTAGGTTAAGTTAGTTTAGTTGACATTAGAAGTGATGGTAGTAATAGTGGGATTGATGGTGATAGTAGTGATGATGGTGATAATAGTAGCGATGATGGTTGTAGTTGTATTGATGATGATGACAGTAGTGTTGATGATGGTAGTGATGATGATGACAGTAGTAGATATGATGGTGATCGTACTAATAGTAGTGATGATGGTCAAAATAGTAGTGATGATGGTGACAAGTAATGATGAGTTGTAGTGATAATGATGACTAGTGATGATGGTAGTGACGATGGTGAGTAGTAGTGCTGATGGTGAAAGTTGTAGTGATGATGACAGTAGTAGTGATGATGAGAGTAGTAGTGATGATGGTAAGAGTAGTAGTGATGACTATAATTATTATGTTCTATCCAACAACCAACTCTACTCCTAAAATCGATTAATGAAATATTACAAACACATGTGGCAGTCCGTGGATTCGAACCCAGGACGCTCACACCGACAATCAACACCTTATGCATTGCGCCACAAAGACAGTTAAAGAATGGTGGACACTGCCTACGATTTATTATGCAACTTCGAATCCTGCATATCAATCTAAGCATGTACACACATCCCAACTGCATCTCACGTAGGCTATGCATATGTGAATGGAAAGAGCAATTAATGGGGCCTTAACCACTAGGGAAGTCCTCTCGATAAATTACTCCTGAACCAATATCAATTATTATGTTCTATCCAACAACCAACTCTACTCCTAAAATCGATTAATGAAATATTACAAACAAATGTGGCAGTCCGTGGATTCGAACCCAGGACGCTCACACCGAAAATTAACACCTTATGCATTGTGCCACAAAGACAGTTAAAGAATGGTGGACACTGCCTACGATTTATTATGCAACTTCGAATCCTGCATATCAATCTAAGCATGTACACGCATCCCAACTGCAACTCACGTAGGCTATGCATATGTGAATGGAAAGAGCAATTAATGGGGCCTTAACCACTAGGGAAGTCCTCTCGATAAATTACTCCTGAACCAATATCAATTATTATGTTCTATCCAACAACCAACTCTACTCCTAACATCGATTAATGAAATATTACAAACACATGTGGCAGTCCGTGGATTCGAACCCAGGACGCTCACACCGAAAATCAACACCTTATGCATTGCGCCACGAAGACAGTTAAAGAATGGTGGACACTGCCTACGATTTATTATGCAACTTCTAATCCTGCATATCAATCTAAGCATGTACACACATCCCAACTGCAATTCACGTTGGCTATGCATATGTGAATGGAAAGAGCAATTAACCTAAGACATACACATGGGGGGTATGAGACACCACACTCCTGTGCGCACGTATTTGATGAGCTGTTCCCATCACTAACATCGTTATTTTACCGTAAATAGCATTAATACTTATCCATATGTGCCTATTATAGGTTGATTATAAAGGTATTAACCTGTTAAACAATAAAACAAGTGGAAACAGCGTTTAGATGGTCAAAATCGGCGATATAGGCCGGGAGTTACATAATGTATGGCTCAGGCAACTTCCCTCCCCTCCACTTTTCCCCACGTCTGGAGAGAGACTGTCGATCGATACTCTCTCTCTCTTGCACTCGCTTGGTAACAGTGATGACAATGCCCTGCTTGCAACTCGCTAATGCTAGCACGAAAATAGACCACAGAATAAGGGAATAACAGGGAAAATAGGTGATAACTGAAGGAGATGAGGAAAGTGGGGATGGAGGGGAGGTGGAGGAGTGATATTTGGCATGGCCCAGGTGCAAAAAAAAAAAAAAAAAAAAAATTTGGGGGGTGTTTTAAATGTATTTTCTTTTTTCCCAGACTCTTAAGAGTCTTCCCGTAGTCACCCGGGGAAACTCTTAAGAGTCTTCCAGCACTTGCCGGGTTAATGGGGCCTTAACCACTAGGGAAGTCCTCTCGATAAATTACTCCTGAACCAATATCAATTATTATGTTCTATCCAACAACCAACTCTACTCCTAAAATCGATTAATGAAATATTACAAACACATGTGGCAGTCCGTGGATTCGAACCCAGGACGCTCACACCAAAAATCAACACCTTATGCATTGTGCCACGAAGACAGTTAAAGAATGGTGGACACTGCCTACGATTTATTATGCAACTTCGAATCCTGCATATCAATCTAAGCATGTACACACATCCCAACTGCGACTCGCGTAGGCTATGCATATGTGAATGGAAAGAGAAATTAATGGGGCCTTAACCACTAGGGAAGTCCTCTCGATAAATTACTCCTGAACCAATATCAATTATTATGTTCTATCCAACAACCAACTCTACTCCTAAAATCGATTAATGAAATATTACAAACACATGTGGCAGTCCGTGGATTCGAACCCAGGACGCTCATACCGAAAATCAACACCTTATGCATTGTGCCACGAAGACAGTTAACACCTTAAGAGCGGGTGGTGGAGTATATTTCACTGTGCCGCTCACCATTTTTTTTTAACCATAAATGGAGTTGTTTCCTTGCTCTTTTTCATGCATAAACAAGACCCAGAACGTAATACAAGTATGTATCCCTGAAAGGGCGTAAATTGAGCTTTCCAATGACACCCGAACCATCCTTCTACGATCACTGGTTGTCTTGCAATGATGGTGCAACCGAAGGGCAAAATCGGTAAAATACGGTAATTTCTTTATATAATTACGTATGTAGCGAGGGAGTGAGGGTGGATGTAAGTGGTGTTACGAACTGGCACTCGGGTACACAAGGGCTCTCAATCAGGACTCGAGTACGGCTCGCTGCCACAACGGAAACACACGATCCCAACCCCTGAGTACTGCCAGCCGAACAAAAAACACCAATACCCTCCAGAGTTCAATCTGCTATAACGGAGTATACAAGAACTCGGTACTAGTGTTCAACAACAGACTAATAAAGAGACAGGAATTATCTAGTCTGGTCAACAATCAAACAATGAAGTAAGAAACAACAACACCAAAGAATAGTGTTGGCCGAAGCCGAAGTAATCCACCCTTGACTAAGAACTTAAGAAGTCCTCCACCCTCTACTTCGGATCGGCACTATTACGTTACGTTAATTAATAGTCCTTAACAGCTTACGAGCGGCCTATGCGGTTTATTTATGTGTACCGCACAGCGGGGTGTTTTTAGCCAAAATAGGGCTGTTTACGTGATCATTTTCATGCCTAAATAAGACCCAGAACGTAAAACAAGTACCTATCCCTGAAAGGGCATAAACAGAGCTTTCGAATGACACCATAACGATCCTTGTATGATGGATAGTTTTCTTGCAATAACCGTGCAACGCGAGTGCAAAAAGCAGGTAATTCGGTACTTTCAGTACATAATTGAGTATGTAGCGAGTGAGAGAGGGAGGAGGGAGCTGAGATTTGTGTCAGTAGGTTCGCCGCGGTGGTCTGGAGCAGTCATACGCTCGCTAGTCTCCTGCCACCACTTGTCTCTCTCTCTCAGCCACATTACGTGCTGAAATTGCCACTCGAGTTATGTCGAGCGCCGCCACATAGTCCAGCTTTTTTTAACTCGACTTATGTTGCTCGCCGCTAATTAAGGGTTAACACCTTAAGAGCGGCCTATGCGGTTTATTTATATGTACCGCCCAGCGGGGTGTTTTTAGCCAAAATAGGGCTGTTGACGTGATCATTTTCATGCCTAAATAAGACCCAGAACGTAAAACAAGTATCTATCCCTGAAAGGGCATAAACAGAGCTTTCGAATGACACCATAACGATCCTTTTATGATGGCTAGTTTTCTTGCAATAACCGTGCAACGCGAGTGCAAAAAGTATGTAATTAGCCACTTTCCCGATACAATTCCGTATATAGCGAGTGAGAGAGGGAGGAGGGAGGTGGGATTCGTGTCAGTAGGTTCGCCGCGGTGGTCTGGAGCAGTCATACGCTCGCTACTCTCCTGCCACCACTTGTCTCTTTCTCTCAGCAACATTACGTGCTGAAATTGCCACTCGACCTATGTCGAGCGCCGCCACATAGTCCAGCTTTATTTAACTCGACTTATGTTGCTCGCCGACATTTAGGGGTTAAGCATCGAGCAAGGAATCTTCTGAAAAAAGTTAGATGCTTCTCGGATGCTCGTAAGAAGTACGTATCGGATTTTGAACAGTAATTCAATAAGCAAAAACACTGGCAATTAAATACTGTTAAAGGTTTAAATTGGCATAAGAATAATTAAAAGAATATGCAATAGTAAATGGCAAACATTAAAAAGAAGTACTCCGCAAATGCAACGGCAATAGCCTACTCGGATTGTGCTCGTGGGCCACTAATCACTAAAGTAGCCAAGCTTGCAACACATGAAATCAATAGTGCATAAACAATATCATACATAAGGAAAGCTTCAATACTATTCTGTATCTACTAATCGAGTAAAGTCTAGCTGGGGTACTGTGGGCAAAAGGTAGCAGTGACTGAGCAAAAACGGCTCGTAGCCTAGAGAAGTCCTCACAACTGTTTAAAGTATTACGTTAAAACTCACAAGTGCACTTTGAGAAATCCAGATCCCTTGTATCTGGTTTTCTCCCGGCTCCTTGACAAAGTAAAAACAAACTGTTAATAAAATACAGGGTGGTTAGGCTCTTGCCCTCACGCACTGTAAATTATTAACTCAACACAGTCAGCCGCGAAGACAACATAGGCTTCACTGAACCGAAACGAGTAAGCAGGTTTATCGCTTAACCACTGCATCAAACAACAACTCGTAACACAGAAAAGCCTTACCCCAGTCTAGCATTACCTAGACCAGCAGAAAACAGGAATAATAATAATAACACACAGGGAAATGCATATACAAGTGCAACAAACATAAATCAATCCTATTCTAAGTTAACCCTTCCAAAATAGGCTATCTAATAGGCAAGTATCTCGTGAGAACTCAAGCGATAATACGTTGGCTGACTAGCTCTGCACCAACGGGACCATGGAACTTAAAAAGGGTAGGGAAAAGAGGAGATAAGAATGTAAGGTAGTAGAGAAAGTTCACATCAGTCAGAAGAATATATATAGTTAGCAAGGGAAATGAGAAGTCGCTCTGCCTAATGAGTTCTGATGAAAAAATGGCTAGACTTCCCTTTTTATACCCGGCCCTCTAGTGAGCCCAACGTGAACTACTAAGGACCGCCCACTGACAACCATTACGTAATTTCTCTCTCTCCTCTGGGATACACAAAGGCTCCCCTAGCACTGAGGGGGGGGGGGGGGGGAGTGCTAGTGAGTTAGGCCCACCTCCCGCCTGGTGCACCCACTGACCCCCAACTGTGGCTGTTTCTCCTCCCATCATTACAAATAAGTTTTACACACAATACTTATAACTAATGATATAAAATAGAACTCGTTGACTCAGATGAAAACAAAATACATATTCATAATACTTATAGTACAACGGCTCACATGAACTAAGTTAGGAAACTCTACATAGACTACAGCCAAAGTTCCTGCCCTGACGATCCTAGCGAGAGAGGGGCATGACTAGGCGTTCTGTACAGCATGCTCACACTGGACATGCGTCACAGTGGAGTACATCTCAGTTGCTCCACGGCGGCCGTGGCGAGCGGTCATGAGGTAACCCATGCTCCTCCAGTCACTCGTCTCTCTCTCAGAGCCAATATTGCGCCAAAATTGCACTCGGACTTAAGTCGGGCCCCGCCACATAGTCCAAATTTTTCGATACGGACTTAAGTCGGGCCCCGATAGACAAGGGTTAAAGAATGGTGGACACTGCCTACGATTTATTATGCAACTTCGAATCCTGCATATCAATCTATGCATGTACACACATCCCAACTGCAACTCACGTGGGCTAGGCATATGTGAATGGACAGAGCAATTAATGGGGCCTTAACCACTAGGAAAGTCCTCTCGATAAATTACTCCTGAACCAATATCAATTATTATGTTCTATCCAACAACCAACTCTACTCCTAAAATCGGTTAATGAAATATTGCAAACACATGTGGCAGTCCGTGGATTCGAACCCAGGACGCTCACACCGAAAATCAACACCTTATGCAGCGCCACGAAGACAGTTAAATAATGGTGGACACTGCCTACGATTTATTATGCAACTTCGAATCCTGCATATCAATCTAAGCATGTACACACATCCCAACTGCAACTCACATAGGCTATGCATATGTGAATGGAAAGAGCAATTAATGGGGCCTTAACCACTAGGGAAGCCCTCTCGATAAATTACTCCTGAACCAATATCAATTATTATGTTCTATCCAACAACCAACTCTACTCCTAAAATCGATTAATGAAATATTACAAACACATGTGGCAGTCCGTGGATTCGAACCCAGGAGGCTCACACAGAAAATCAACACCTTATGCATTGCGCCACGAAGACAGTTAAAGAATGGTGGACACTGCCTATGATTTATTATGCAACTTCGAATCCTGCATATCAATCTAAGCATGTACACACATCCCAACTGCAACTCACGTAGGCTATGCATAATGTGAATGGAAAGAGCAATTAATGGGGCCTTAACCACTAGGGAAGTCTTCTCAATAAATTACTCCTGAACCAATATCAATTATTATGTTCTATCCAACAACCAACTCTACTCCTAAAATCGATTAATGAAATATTAGAAACACATGTGGCAGTCTGTGGATTCGAACCCAGGACACTCACACCGAAAATCAACACCTTATGCATTGCGCCACGAAGACAGTTAAAGAATGGTGGACACTGCCAACGATTTATTATGCAACTTCGAATCCTGCATATCAATCTAAGCATGTACACACATCCCAACTGCAACTCACGTAGGCTATGCATATGTGAATGGAAAGTGAAATTAAATGAGGCCTTAACCACTAGGGAAGTCCTCTCGATAAATTACTCCTGAACCAATATCAATTATTATGTTCTATCCAACAACCAACTCTACTCCTAAAATTGATTAATAAATATTACAATAGTAGTAGTGCTGATGATAGTAATGGTGATAGTGATTAGTAGTGATGATGGTGACCCATCGCAGAGTTGGGTATTCCGTTTTTATTTTGGGCAAAACGGCACGTCTACTTTATCAACTCTGCGTAAGCATAGTTTGGTATCGCCCCTCCGTATATTGGGTACCACCAAAAAAAAATGTCTGTCGTCGTCATTGTCGTCCGTCTGTCTCCTCCTAGATCGTTGGACGGATTTTCAACAAATTTCACACGAACATTTGTTGGGTGAATGCGAATGTCAGTCAAAACAGATTTTTTGACTATGTGCAATAGTTATGATTTTAGATCCAAAATATGGTCTTACCCACTGCCCCCCCCCCCCCTACCCGAGGCCCCCCCCCCCCCCTGCAATGATGGTGTTCTGTGTTCACACACAGAACGTCTTCGTTCTGGGGGCAAAAATATCTTGCCCCGCATTTGTCAGGGTAAGTTAGTTTAGTTGACATTAAAAGTGATGGTAGTAATAGTGGGGTTGATGGTAATTGTAGCGATAATGGTAATAATAGTAGTGATGATGGTAATTGTAGTGATAATGGTGATAATCAATCAATCAATAAATCAATATTCTTTTTTCATAATATACAGAAAACCATATTACATATCACCCCCACATGTAAGTTAATAAAGTACAGTAGTATGAAATCACGGAGCACTGCATACCTTCAATCAGAATAGAAGACTATGACAAATAGTAAATATATTCCTTTAAAATGCAGTAGTAGAATTAAAATATTGCCTAATTTTAAAAGCACAAAAGGTGCCTGTTTAAAACTTATATTCACTATTTAAGATTTAATAATAAGTAAGTAAGATATATTAAAACAATATTTAAGACAATGTAATTAAAACACAAGATGCAAAGTGGATTATTGGCCTGGTAACGTAAACCAAATACAAAGTAATATAGTTATAGCAAGTAATATAGATATGAATGGTTTGTAATAAAACAATACAACAAGAGTGATGTAAAGATGATTAAAAATATTAAGCTAATTTTATCAATCTTATAAATCAAACTCTATAGAATAATTGCCCTAACAAAAATATATATATACAAGTAATTGATTAAACTCATGGAAATATCTTAAAAGTAAATGAATAAAACATACCACTATGTCCATAATATAAACAAGGCCCTCTACGGTCTTCATGCCTCTGGACCCAATTGATTCTGGAGGTAAATATATCAAGGTTTTCCATTGATAAATCAACATTGTACTCCTTGCAAAAATAGGATTAAATCTGTTTAATAAAATATCCCTTCTTTAAAAAAGGCAAATTATTTCTAATTAACGGGTTCTTCAAATGTCCAATCTATCTATCTATCTATCTATTGCCTGACGCCGTGATCCCCGAAGGGGTGGCCACGAACGAACCGCCCCCATGCACCTCTGTCCCCAGTCAGTCGACGCCCCTCCCCCCAACCAACACTGCCTTCGTTCATGTAGTTCCTCACTCCATCCTTCCACCTCATATTCGGTCTACCTCTCCCTCTCTGTCCCTCCACCTCGCTCTCGTACACCCTCTTAGTCATTCTCTCGCTTTCCATACGTTCCATATGGCCGAACCATCTCAAGTTGTTCCTTTTCACACTTTCCAGCACATCTACCTCCACACCACACCTCCTTCTTACTTCCTCATTAGTCTGTCTATCCCTCCATGTAACTCCGCATGCACTCCTTAAGTAATTCATTTCCACTGCGCTTATAAAATCTGGCTTGTATCAGGGCGGTTAGGTGCTTAACCCTTTCTTTGTGGGGTGTTTTGGGCTATTTAGGGCGTATTCAGGCACTCCTGAATGATAAATCAAGCATTTGCATTAAATGAACTGTATTCTGCCGAAAACTAGGCGAAAATAGCTCCAAAATGAGACCATAACGGGCCTCGTACGTGGTCTGGTTCACCCGCAGCGGTGCCATAGAAATGCGGGAAACCCGCTATTTGTTAGCACTCGCTCGCTTGGCAACACTGTTGTGAGAGACCCGCGCGTGACACAGTCTACCTCAGTGGGCTGCTCGCTGCTCTGAGGAACGGAGGTGGGCCCGTCACGCTCCCGCCCACTGACACTCGATTTTTACGATTTTTACAGGTTTTTGAAGCCTGGAAATTGCTGTAAATTGCCAGGATGTTCCAGAACATCACCCGCAGCGAAAGTGTTAAATAATAACTGATTACAGTTTGAGGCAGTGACGTGGCTACTGGCATACGTTGGCACATTACATATACGTTTAAGCGCATTACTGTATGCTACTTCAAAGGTTTTATATATACTAGATTTAAAATATGTTCCATGGTTCCACAGAGATAGGCCATAATCCGGACAGCAGTATGAGTTAAAAAGGAACATAAAAGTTTCAATATTTACAAATTTAAAGTCTCTAAATAGTTTATTAAAAGAAGCGTAAACATTATTAAGTCTAAATTATATATCTCTCGAATCCTTGAAATTAGAAAGAATATGATGGCCTAAATATTTATATTCATTCACTATTTCAAAAACGTTGTTATTTAGTTTTACATGGGATGGTATATTCTTATTGCTAAAATTAATAATCATAACCTTGGACTTTTCCTTGTTAATAGTTAATTTATGATCATAAATGTTTGTGCTTAGCGTATTATAGAGTATCTCCATGTCCGAGACAGATCCAGCAAGTAGAACAATGTCGTCAGCGTATGCCAGTATGTTTTGTTTGCTAAGGCCAAAAGTACAGCCTTCTTCTAGATTAGATACCATATTAATTATTTCATCTATATAAAAAATTAATAAGAACGGTGAAACACCCCCCCCCCCCCCCCCTGCCTCACACCTCTTTCTACATAATGATATGAACTTTGAAAGTCCTGCCACTTGATGCAAGCCTTTTGATTTCGTAAATAATGCATTAATATTAGGACAATGTCAACCGGAATATCAGCACGAATCAATTTATCCCCAAGAACGAAATGATAAATTTTATCAAAGGCTTTGCTTAAATCGATAAATGTAGAAACCCCAGATTTATTTTTATTTGTATATTTATTCATAATTTCCTTCAATAGGAAACAAGCATCAGTTGTTGAAGGTCCACTTCTGAACCCAAACTGTCTATAATTCAGGATTATTTTTTCATTTAAAATTGATAAAATGTACATCTCAAAGATTTTTAAGAGGCATGACGACTGCATGACCGGACGGAAGTTTGATGAATCCGTAGTATTATTTTTATCCTTAGGGATAGGACTAATAGTACCCTTCAGTAAGTGATCCGGTAGATAGCAGTGAGAAAAACATAATATATATTGTAAAACAGGGCAAGGTTCTGCAAGAAACTTTCGGATGCATTCTTTAAATATATAGAATGAATACCATCATGGCCTACTCCTGTATTTAACTCATTGAAAATGCGTTTTAAAGAAACACTAGATAGAGTAATATTGAACTTTCTCTTATCAGGCCAACTAATTCGTAATTGCTGTAGGAAAAGTGTATAATTATTTTCTTCAACTATTAGTGGATTTTGTAAGAATTTATACACAAATATATTAGCAATTGAGGAATTATCTTTCTGGCCATCCACTATATCAACAGGTTTTTTGCATCCCCTTTTCTTTTGAACATCCTTCCAAAATTGAAATTTATTGGTATATCTAAATTTTTCAACAATCAAACTACATACTTCTCTTTGTTCGTTTGCTTGACATTGTTTCAACATTCCTTTCAATTCTCTCCGACTAGAAAGCATGGCATCATGATCATTAGTTCCTATTCTTCTACCACCTGTAACCCAGGTAAGATATTTATCCCTATCTACACTATGCAGATGCTTAACTCTTCTGTTCCATCCCGGGACCACTTTAAATTTATTCTGTTTAATGTTTTCTCTTTTGAACTTATCACTTGCTAAATAAATACTCCCAAGAAGGGACATATACATTTCGTCAATTTCTTTTAGGTGATTAACGTTACGACAGCCAATCCTATAGCATCCGAAGAAAGAAGATTTGAAATTGTCTAGACTTATGTCAACAAATCTATTTATATCATTTAGTTCTTGTTGTTTCAAATTATGCCATTTAACACATGATTGTGAAGAGACGTAGATATACATGTACTAAGTGGTTGTTGTATAGGCTGATAACTATCAAACTTTAGTGTCACTGATAATTGAAAATTATCAGATCCAACAATGTTATTTAAAACCTCAATATCTTCAACTTCGATGTTATTATTAGATTTTCCAACAATGTAATCTAACCACCTTGAAACAGAGTTGCCATAACCAGTAAATGTACAGGTATCAGTTGTATGCAATTCTTTATCAAAGCAAGTGAGCGAATTCCTAGTCATAAAATTTGACAAATTTCTCCATGCTCTTCCTGAATGGGGGTCAGCATTAAAATCCCCAATTATATAAACTGAGCCATAATACAAAGTATCAATATAGTCTAGTAACATAGAGAGAGATTCTAGATATTTATTCAAAGTTGAAATTTCCCAAAGATCACTATTTAAATAAACATTAACTAGCATAATATCTTTGCCGAACGCACTAATAAGCATCACCACTGCTCTAGTGTCAACAATTATTTGATTTACTTTAACCCTTAACTGGCGGTGCGCAACATAAGTCGAGTGAAATAAATTTGGACTATGTGGCGGCGCGCGACATAAGTCGTGTGGCAATTTCAGCACGTAATGTTGCTGAGAGAGAGAGACAAGTGGTGGCAGGAGAGTAGCGAGCGTATGACTGCTCCAGACCACCGCGGCGGACCAACTGACATGAATCCCAACCTCCTCCACCCTCTCACACTCGCTACATAGTGAAATGTATGGGGAAAGTACCGAATTACATGGTTTTTGCACTCGTGTTGCGCGGTTGTTGCAAGAAAACTAGCGGTCATACAAGGATCGTTGTGGTGTCATTGGAAAGCTCTATTTATGCGCTTTCAGGGATAGATACTTGTTTTACGCTCTGGGTCTTATTTAGGCATGAAAATGATCACATAAACAGCCCTATTTTGGGTAAAAACACCCCGCTGGTGGCTACATATTATTTACCGCCTAGGCTGCTCTTTAACACCTTACGAGCAGCCTATGCGGTTTATTTATATGTACCGCCCAGCGGGGTGTTTTTAGCCAAAATAGGGCTGTTTACGTGATCATTTTCATGCCTAAATAAGACCCAGAACGTAAAACAAGTACCTATCCCTGAAAGGGCATAAACAGAGCTTTCGAATGACACCATAACGATCCTTTTATGATGGCTAGTTTTCTTGCAATAACCGTGCAACGCGAGTGCAAAAAGCATGTAATTCGGTACTTTCCCCATATAATTCAGTATGTAGCGAGTGAGAGAGGGAGGAGGGAGCTGAGATTCATGTCAGTAGGTTCGCCGCGGTGGTCTGGAGCAGTCATACGCTCGCTAGTCTCCTGCCACCACTTGTCTCTCTCTCTCAGCAACATTACGTGCTGAAATTGCCACTCGACCTATGTCGAGCGCCGCCACATAGTCCAGCTTTATTTAACTCGACTTATGTGGTGAGCCGCTAATTAAGGGTTAAGTGTTAAAAAAATATTTTTTCCTCCATAGAATTGAAAGACCTCCTGGTCTCCCAGCCATAGATGTTAAGACTTTTTCAGAGTAAACGGCACCAACTCCTACACTATCATAATCCTCGTCAATATAATTCAGAATACCCAGTTTTTCCTCAGTTACAAATGTTTCTTGCAAAAATATAAAATTAAATTCTAAGTAAGTAAGTTCCCTAACTA
This sequence comes from Paralithodes platypus, assembly GCA_032716605.1. Classification (NCBI taxonomy): domain Eukaryota; kingdom Metazoa; phylum Arthropoda; class Malacostraca; order Decapoda; family Lithodidae; genus Paralithodes; species Paralithodes platypus. Next base: position 6,841,752 of record CM064505.1, on the reverse strand, counting down.
AATAAATATTTTTCCTGAGTGAACAACGGTTAAAAGAACAAATCTTAAGCATTCTACTTTCCATATTATAAAATATAAGAAGACTTAAAAGATAAAACGAATGAAAGATAAGGACTACACTTGAGTAAAAAATAAAATATAATATAAATGCACTCGATAGAGCCTAAGATATTCCTTTGATAATTATCGCGAATAGACTCGCAGCGTTATTATACATAATTTATTAGGGAAAGTGAAGCTCTATGGAATCCTTATAATATACTCACATAGATTCCGTTGTGGTAGAATAGTTTTGATAAGTTTTTTAACTCGATTTTGTCGATATAAATAGTCCCGCGCGTAAACAAACTCAGTCCCGCAATCTTGAGAGCTCTGCTATGGACGTGTTCATGTTTACAAAAAGTGTTCGAAATGGAGTACACTCGCTACGGTAAAGTGTTATGTTCTACAAAGATGTTACTGTATGTCTAATATATGAACCCACAGTAGCTGGCATGCAACTTGCAAGGGCTAGAGTGTTGTATCCCACGTACTGGGTCTAGGGCACTCTAGGGTTAGGTTAGGTTAGGTTGTTTGGTTAGGTAAATATACTACTTCTCGGAAACAAGATTCGTAGTTGCGGTAGTATTTACATAAAAACTATAGTGTACTATCAAAACTATTCTTCCACAGTGGAATCTATGTGAGTATATTATAAGGATTCCATAGAGCTTCACTTTCCCTAATAAATTATGTATAATAACGCTGCGAGTCTTTTCAAAAATATTACCATTCCTTTAAAAACCCTACTATTAAACTACTAAAACCTAAGAATATGAATAATATGACTTGCTTAACTAGTTTTAACTCGATAAGGCATCATTGCCTGTTTCAGCTTTCTTCGCTCTATTGTAGTATTTATCGACCACTATATATTCTGGCCAAAGTTCAGGCTTGAGCAGCTTCTCCCTATTAGTGACAGTAACTGTTACTTTGAAAGCCTTATGGTTATCAGATATAATTTGTATTTCACTAATTGAATGAGTATCTACCTTGCAGATTTTTTTTATATAGTCAACTATATCACTAGAAGTTGCCTCCTTATCAACTCCCCCAATAAAGACGTCTACATATTTTACTGTAGCTTTAAAAGATCCTTCACTCTTCCTGGAGCCCGACACCAGTACTTACACTACTCCCGCCGTTCTTCCTTTTCCTTGATTGAGCAATTTTCCATCCATTATCTTGATCCTTGTTAGTGTCACCTTCCACAGTAGTACTAGGGATGGTTTCTCTAGGTCTTGGAGGTGCATCTCTCTGATGTTTAGTAATAGCACCTGTATGCCTGTCAGTAACACGGGGTGTGGGACTGCTACACACAGCCCTCCCTACACTCCCTCCACCACCACCACGCAGTATACCACCCCTCATCCTCCCTCGACTCAGCGTAAGCCTAGCACCTTCAGCGACGTCACCATCCAACATCAAACGATCGTTCCTCTTCCTCGTATCACTCTCCGTGGTGTTAGGCTGGTTTAAAGTTGTAGTGTTGTTGTTATAAACAACACCAGCGGCAGCAGCATCATCCATTCTCCCAGATCCCAACCCCGTTAGAATGGACTCAAAATCATCAGCAATTGACGATCCTCTCACAGCTTCAGCATGGTCTCGACGCACTGCTTCGTTTCTCAGTCGTTGATTTTCGAAATTCCTAGAAGTAGCTTCTGTCTGCTTGGCAGTATCTCTTAATGATGGAAAGTCATCCAAAGTGTCAATTTTATTAAAAGTAATGTTTCTGGCAGCTTCTTCCATGCCGCAAATAGCACTAGAGAATTTATTCTTTACATCCATTATATTTACTTTTATTTGCCTCACCTGTCTGCCGTATTAATGACTTCACTTTTTATGTCTAGAATTTTTGGAAGCAACTCTGCTATCTTTGCATTATCTTCCATTATTGTTTTCAACACTGGAGCAAATATTTCTAAGCCTATAGGAGGCATCCTTTTATGTGAGTTGGTTACGAAACAGGTTTTGTCCCTCTTTGTCATCAATCGTTCATGAGCTTCGAGCAAGTCTTTGAGGTCCTTTTGAATCTTATCAGGTTCCCGGCGCCAGGTAACATCCTCTCCTAATTTATTACAAATAGTCTCTTTAGCTTTCTTTATTTCGTCATGCGAATAAAATACATATACTATATCAAATAACGCTTCATAAGAGTAGTCTTTCTTAGCTGAAGTTATGAAGCATAGTAAAGGGTTCACAATAAATTCATCCCCTATTGTTTATAATTCACTGGCAACTCACTGGTTGTCATGGAAAATGAGAAGTACACACCATGAATGCATATCACAACTATTGCTTTAATATTCACTTATTATATCTTGAGTATGACAATCGTAATAGGTTTCTTCGCTGCATTCACTTAACACTTGATTAACTAGCAAGATATCGCAATTCTGTACACTGGAAGCAGTTTTAATCAGACGAATACATATCCGCCATGACAGATCACAGCAAAACACACAGGTCCGGAGAGAGATTATATAAATATTGTTCTGTAACACTGTAGAAGTCCAAGACACTAAATCCGCTTTCACAATTAGTTGCCCCGTCCTTCACACATGTCTATGTCACATTACGAGAGTGTTATCCAAGTCTGTAGACGGTAAAATAGCGATTTCACAGAGGAACTTCACTCACTGTCACAGCTGCAGTGGTGGTAGTGATAGATAATAGTAGTGATGATGGTTGTAGTTGTATTGATGATGATGAGAGCAGTGATGATGATGGTAGTGATGAGGATGACAGTAGTGGATATGATGGTGAGAGTAGGCTACTAGTAGTAGTGATGATGGTCATAATAGCAAGCAATGATGATAGTTGTAGTGATAATTATGACAGTAGTGATGATGGTGACAGTATTAGTGATGATGGTGAGTAGTAGTTATGACTATAATAGTAGCAGTGCTGATGATAGTAATGATGATAGTGACTAGTAGTGATGATGGTGACCCATCGCAGATTTGGGTATGTCGTTTTGATTTTGGGCAAAACGGCACGTCTACTTTATTATTATTATTATTATTATTATTTTTTTTTTTTTTTTTTTTAGTAGTACTAGTAGTAGTATAGTGTAATGCCCTCGAAAATATCCCACTGCTGCCACCAATGTTATGCCCTGATTTTATTCAGGATTAACGATTGCGTAAGTGAGTTCTGCAAGACTGGGATATCTGGTTTCATATACATGCATACAAGGAATCAATAGAACACATAAAGTAGAATCTTAGAATGTGATTTGTAATACAACTTTATTTAACCCATTCGTAGCGGGGGCGGATATAAGTCCGCCTCCAATTTGCAGCAAGTTAGGAGCATTATTAAGGCTTTTAAAGGGTTAAAATCGAGTGCAAATGGCCGGAAGCGCAGCGGGCCAGACAGCCGACTCCCAGGGCTTACCGCCGCCCACTGACTCATTTTCCCTCTGTTCCCGAGAGGCCGGCAGCGTTGCCAGTAGTGAGCGTAGTGGGAAAAAATATGCCGCTATACGCTAAACTCCCATGTTGGTGGTAACACTGCCTGAGAACGACGAGTGCTACGTAGCTCGTTCTGGTCTCATTTTGAAGCTTTTAGTGCCTAGTTTTTTGCTGAATACATTTATTTTCATGCAGATACTTGATTTATCATTCAGGAGGGCCTGAATATGCCCAAATAAGCCCAAAACCCCCCGCTCGACATGGGTTAATTAACACACTCGCGGCATAGAAAAAAAGAATCAATTAACTTTGGAGAACATGAGTAGGAGTAATAAGTTCAGTAGTAAAAGCTTGGTCTTTGAATTCTCCGAGCAGAAGCGTGGATCTGGATAGAGTATGCACTGCCACTTCCGAATCTCAGGTATTATTCTTCTGATACGGACAAGATAAGAAGCGAAAAGAAAGTCACTCGAGGGGGGGGGGCACTGGTTCATATCTCACAGTATCTGGTACAGCTCGTTGCTTATGCCTAAGGCTTAGTTATTTTATTTAGATGTTGGCTAACGTCAAGTTTCAACTTTATAAGATCTGGCAGAGTAAATAGAGAATTAAATTTGTATACTTTTCAACTGTTAATGCACGTATGGGAGATCGTCACTGAGATCAATACGCTTTACGACCTATCCCTTAAGTTGTGGGATCACAGAATATCTATACCATAACATCCAATTTAGGAAAACTTGTGTCGTGGCTGAGGGTAAATATTGTCGCGTTAATTATATCTTAATACATTTACTAGCACGACATCTCTGGCAAGAGTATGAAGAAAGGTTGAAGAAATTAGGTTTACATTCGTTAGAGAGACGCAGAGTTAGAGGGGATATGATAGAGGTGTTCAAGTGGGTTAGTGGGATTAACAAAGGGGACATGACAAATGTACTAAAGCTCAGTGATAGCGAAAGAACTCGTACCAATGGTTTCAAATTAGATAAATTTCGTTTCAGAAAAGATATAGGCAAATATTGGTTTGGTAACAGAGTTGTAGATGGGTGGAATGGACTACCAACTGCTATAGTGGGATCTAAAACTGTAGGGAGCTTTAAGATAAAATTGGATAAGCATATGGACGAGAAGGGATGGGTGTGAAGGGGGATCAGCCGGGTTGGGCCAATCAGCGCTCTGCAGACCCCCATAATCCTGCGTTAATCTCTAACCGTTTTGGTAAGATGATCCTCAGGGTATTAGAGTGTTGAGCCTATAATTGGGCTTTGTAATTGATTTGGGGTTGTGTGGGACAGGGATCTGCCTTGCTTAGGCCAATCGGCTTTCTGCAGACTCCCATTTTCTTATGTTCTTATGTAAGAAACAGGGGACTCTAGGATCGAACTTGAAACACTCTTCACGGTTAGCAAATAACTTCAAGGTGAGCATAGGCAAATACAACGGTTTGGTAACACAGTATCTCCGCACTGATACAATGATACTGAATAGTGTACTGTCCGGTTATCTTCTTTTCCTCTTGATCTGATGTCGTCGGGGGCTTCTCGGCTGCTCCAGGGGGTCCAGTTGTGTGGTGAAGTGTTACAGGTGGGCCATCAACCGTTGATGAAGTCCAGTTAAGGTACTCTCGGGTCTAGGATCTTAAATGTTATGCTTCTGGCTGAGGCCAGAGGAGCATCCCACCGAACAAACGTAAGGAGAGTCTACTCAAGGACTCGGCTTAACTGTCTCTGATCCATATGAGAGGTTCAATGAACTCAGGTGGTTTTACCCTTTGTCACACACTCTGCGGGGTGCCACAGATGGAGTGTGCCAAGGATCTATTCTTGCTAAGTGCTCTGAAGAGTGTCTTGCATAGACCCTTCTAACACAGCAGATCTTTCTACCCTAGATCTCTGTGAGTTAAGTACAAGTAGATGTCTAATATAATATAATATTGAAAGGTAGGGGTATTACGCCTGTTCAATACTTCTATTATATTAGATAACACACTAGTAACAATAGTTATATTAAATTCCGGGTGGCCAGAAATAATTAGCTATTAGTACTTAGTTCTGATTGCACTCTATATAAGTTGTTATGAACTCAAGTGGCAGAGGAGTCGCCAACAATGAATCCTTAATCACTTATGTATGTAGATTTCTATTGATCACAGGTCTCTATATTAATCGACGGGTTGCCACGATTAATAAAGATCCAGAAAAATAATATATAAACGTCACTGATGTTATGAAGATTTCAGGGTGCCGGTCGTCTATCAGCAATCTGGTTGGCGAGTAGAAACAGTCTTCAAGCAGAGCGGGGTGCCGTTCGTCAAACAGCGATATTTGTACTTAGTTCTTCTCTCCTCCTCTTGGGGTTTATATAGCAGGGTGGCCCGGTGTTGCCGGGGCCGGGGGCTGGTGATTTTTGTCATTGCTGGTTGGTTGGGTCCCGGGCAGGGAAAACTTAGTCTGTTAAGGGCAGCCCCACAGGGGGGCCCACTTCAGGGGGTGGAGAGGAGGCGGATGCATAACTTCCGAGGCTGGAGCTAACAGGCTCTTCAAGTTGGCAAGATGGTGGAGGAGTGGAGGATGCTGGAGGTGGGTGTTGCCTTGGCTGGGGTGGCCCCCTCATATTCAGGGGGGGGGGGGGGGGGTGGCTGTGTAGGGGCTGTGGAGTCATTGTCTGGTAATTTGGCCCCTCGTTCCCAATGCTCTGGAGTAGATAATAGTGTTAGTTCACACACCGGACATAAAAGAATAAATAATAGCAAGTGTGGCAAGAGGCCCCTGTCGTGTTTTATTGTCCACGGAGCTGGGGGCGGAGCACCTCGCCCAGAAGGGTCAGCTGGTTAATTGTCCGGATTCTTATAAGTAGTTACTTTTAGGTAGGAAGGAAAAGAGGGGAAACGAAGTGAACAGTTCTCTCGTGCCTGTAGGCCTTGGTGATCTTAATTGACAAGTCCTGTAATACCTCATATGTGCCTGTCTGCGTACACAGGTGGTTGCTAACCGCGGGCGCCCCAGTGGTCCCGTATGGCGTGGTCTAGGAGGGGCGAAGCAGGTGTCCCTCCATGACCTGACACGGACTCGGCGGCTGGGTCTCCGAGTGAATTGGTTTGCTAAGAGCGGTGCATACCCATGTGCAGTGTGTGGAAAGGGAGTGGGCGTTAACTCAATTCAATGTAGCATCTGTCGATGTTGGGTACACCATGGGAGTAAGCGCTGTAGTAGAATAAAGGGGCCCCTGCCGAAGGATAAGTCAGAAATAGAGAAATTTGAGTGCGTAGTGTGCAAAGGCGAGCTTGTGTTAAGTGATGATCCTGTGGCTGTGAATTTTGGAAATGAGTCTTTGGAGCTGGTGAACAAGTTTTGTTACCTAGGAGATACCATCTCTGCCGGTGGTGGGGCCGAGGCTGCCACTGTTGCTAGAATTAGGTGTGGCTGGGGGAAGTTCAGAGAATTGATGCCAATCCTGACCATGAAAAGAATGCCTCTCCCCCTGAAGGGAAAGGTGTATGCCTCATGTGTTAGAAGTGCAATGACGTATGCCTCAGAAACATGGGCCGTTAAAGTAGAGGATGTCAACAGAATGGAGCGTAATGAGATGAGAATGGTGAGATGGATGTGTGGGGCCAGGCTACAGGATAGAATAACAAATGTTGAGCTGAGGAGACGTTTAGGTATAAAGAGTATTAGCGAGGTGATGCGTACAAGTAGACTGGGATGGTATGGACATGTGGAGAGAATGGATGAACAAAATTGGGTGACAAAATGCAGGTCTGTGATTGTGGAGGGAGCTGCACCAAGGGGTGGACCGAGGAAGACCTGGGATCGGACTATACGCGCCGATCTCAAATCCAAGAACTTGACAAGTGAAGCAGCCCTTAACAGGGTTGCCTGGAACGCCGCCATTAGGACAAGAGACTGAAACTGCACTTATGTGTGGAACACTCAGTCTTAAAATTTTATGTATGTATGTATGTGTATTGTCGGGCCACATGGGTCAGGCTGGAAATACCCACGTAGGCTACATGTGGACAAGGTGAGAGAAAATCAAGAGAGAGGAAAATTACAGACAAGATAGTGGTCAACAAGTAGGGAAGGCATAATCAGGCGGCAGTGCCATTATCATTATCATGGTGATAGACTGGGTTGGTCACGCACCTGAGGCAAACACACGACGCAAGGCATTGACGCTTCCGTTGTGGTGAGGTCATCATCTATTCATGCACAGTTGGTTCACCGCCTGGTTGCAACGGGAAAAGGATAGAGCCATGTGAACTGTAGTCCGAGAAGGTAGTGTCTGACGAGGCGTGTAGAAGACGTGTGGAAGGAAAAACTAGAAAGAAAAAGGCATGCTGGATTATGTAATGCAAAGGTTAGGGAAAAATGTCGCGCGAGGTGATGGTTTTCTTACTAGTCTAAGGTTAGTAGGTCAGTCAGTATGCAGGGTTAGTATGTCAACAAAAGTAACAATAAAAATGGTAATGACATAAATCAACACAATAATTGGCATAGATTATATACCTACCTATACCCCTCATAATACAGAGAGCTAAGAGGTGTCTTTCCTCTTACCTTTCCTTCAGGGGTTGTCATAGTTAAAGATAAACATATTCATTAATCAATAATACATGGTCTGCAGGTATGTTGTCTGTGGCAGTTGTGGTTAAGTTTGAGCTGCAGCCAAACGCACATGCAATTTAATACAACGGTAATTACAACAGTCACAGTGAACATGCACACGACGCAGCATTATAGCTTACGTCATAAAAAGGGGTATGGGGTTTACATCATTAAAAACATACTTAGTTGGGGTTCAAGACGTGGTAGGGAGGAAAGAAATGTGGTTTGTATATTAGAAGGCTGTGAGTTAAAAAAAGACGTGTACCTGTGAAGTGTGGTGGAGGGGTTGGGTCTAGAAAGGTTGAGGACGCACAACCTTGGAGAAGGGTTGGGAATACACAACCCTTCGGGAGGTTGGAGGTTGGTGCTTGGAGTCGGCCATTTTGGGGTGAGTTGTCCGGGCTGGTTGATGAGGTAGTAACTTCCTTGTTTTGGAAGTGGTGACCTTGGTTTGGGGATGATCTCGAAGGGGTGGAGTTCTTTGTTTCTTTCTGTCTCGGTTGGGTGCTGGTGCATCTCCTCTGGTCTGATGTTCGTGTTTTGGTTTGGTGTTGTTTCCTGGGGGCTTCTGTTGTCTTCTCGTTTTCCCTGTATTTCACTTCCCTCTCCTTCGTCGTAGGTACGATCTCGTGCCTTAAGGTCGAATGTGAAAATGTTGAAGTTGTGGAAGGTCATGGTTTGTTTATGGAGGAAGTCCCACCATTTGATGGATCGTTTGTCCGGGGTCTTGATTGGGTCTATGTTGACAAGGAGGCTTGTTTCTGTGGTGTTGATCAGGTTGGCGGTGACAGCTTCGTGGGTGTGTCGGATTCTGGCTAGGCGTCCGGTATCCGTGGTCACTTTAATTCTCTGAATGAAGGGGGTGGATGACATGTTGGCTGAAGGAAAATTTTGGCTGGTGCGGGAGAGAGTTGTGGTGGTGTCGGAGGTAGCCAGACAAGTGGTGATTTGTCGTGGTGGTGGCGGAGGGTCATATGTAGATGCGGACGCAGGTGTAGCGGGGATTAACGGTGAGGGGGTAATTAATTTCAGGTGTATGGCCGGAGGGTTGGTGGAGCAGGTGATTCCGGTTATTCTGCATGGGTGTGTTTGTTTTGGGTGTTTGGTTTGTTTTGTGGTAGGTTTTTGGTGGATTTTGGTGTTTGTGGTGTCTGTTCGTTTTGGTGGTGGTAGTTTTTCGTGTTTGATGTTGGTGGTGTGGGTTGTGTCGAGTATCGACGAGAATCGTTCAGGTTGTTGTAGTATAGAGTAGTAGTTTAGTAGATAAGTAGGCAGAGTAGTATCTGATGTTTATAACAGCTATAGTGTAACATGTAATAGATGAATAAATATGAAAACAAAAAGTAGTAGTAATAGTAGTAGTAAAACTATTATAGAAAGGGACCGGTGAGTGTATCCTGAGTGTGTGGTGATACCATGGAAAAATAGAAAGACTTTCTTTACTACGTACTGCATATTAGTAACTTCCCCTAACCTCATCCCCCTAATGGTTTCTTTATAGCTATTGTCCATCCATCCATCCATCCATCCATCCCCTATCCCTCCCCTATCCCATCTCAATACCTCAATACCTCTTATCCTCCACCCCCACCTCCCCCCGCTCCCCCACGTGTACCACCCCCTCTCGCCCACCCTTCATCCCCCCCCACCCCTCCCATAAAACTGGAGGGAACACTTGACACCTCTCTCTCTTTCTCTCTCTCTCTCTCTCTCTATCTATCTCAATAACGGAAGGCAATCATGCATCAGATACGTTTCTCTCACAATTAATCAATATAGATACTCGTATATAAACCTATCATCTCTTTCTCGTTCTCGCTATCGTTCACTCTCCCTAAAATAAGTAAAAATAAGAGCACACCTGTCGCACCTAATCTCTCTCTCTCTCTCTCGCTCTCTCTCTCTAGGTCATAAAATAAAGGAGAGTGAATCTATGAGTCATTGTAGGGTACGGAAGAAAAAAAAACAGTGACCGCAAAGGGATAATCTTAGAGTCGAAAACTTCTGAGATATACAGGCTGGATAGGTAGGCTAAATAGGACTCTCTCTCTCTCTCTCTCTCTCTCTCTCTCTCTATCTATTCTTTTGGATTAAGACAGCCTAAGCAGCGCTTATCTCTCTCTCTCTCTCTCTCTCTAGCTCTCTCTTTAGCTCTTTCTCTCTACCTATCTATCTATTCTTTCGCAGTAATCTCATTCTTAACTAATTCAATCTCCACAATACCTAATATCCTATCTTCTCATTAACCAAGGTCTAATCCTTATTGATAATACAACTTCTACAACTACCGCTGCTATTAGTACTGCTAACATTACGGTTTATAAAGGAAATAACGAACATCTTTATTAAAGCCAAAATCTGCCTAGTTGTCCTATCTAGCCGCTTACTCAGTGTGTTTATGTCACGCAATAACACCAAATTGTTCACATACAACACAACCTAATATATACATCCCACCAGCCAGCCAGGGGGAATATCAAATATGGCACACAACACCGATAGGGAATACACACTCTAGTACAAAATAATCTAGGCACACATACCGAAAAATATTTGGTTGTTTTTACGGAAGTTACGGGCGGGCCGGTACTGTAAATAAGATAAATTAAGTTTTGGAAAAAAAAGAAAAACAGAAGCTAAATAGCCTTAGTGTAAAGCGTAAAAGACATTGCAAGAGAACAGATGGAAGTGTCATAAGGGTATAATGGAGGATGATGAAAGTTTAGATGAAGACCTATCATAAAGGTCAAAGACTAACAAGTGTTGCATCTGTACAAAGAACGAGCATACATGTACAAGATGCAAATGCGTGCTAAAAAAAAAGGGATGCATAAACTGTAATAAAGGCTCCCGGTGTTGCAACCCTTATAATAGTGTAATAATAGAGGGAGGGGTGGCAGCCAGTGCCCAGAGAGTGCGAAGGGATGAAGCTGACAGGACACAACACGGCGATGGGCAACAACCCGACAGAGCATGTGGAGGTGCGGGACCCTAAGGGGGCCCGAGAGAAGGGCGGCACCCACATGACATGGTGGGTGACGGTGAGCCCAGCGGAGTCCAAAGACCCGGAGACGAGCACCGAGATGCTGGAGAGGAGGGTGGTGTGCAAACAAGGCCAAATATAGCTGGTAGAAACGACGATATGCCACGCAACGAAGAGCCCCGAGAAGCACACAGGGAGGTGGGAGCACAGAGGGAAGCCGCCCTGGAGAGACCCGCAGAAGTTGATGGCAGAGGAGGACCCCTTCAATGGAAAGGACTACGGGGAGAGGAGGTAAAAATATGGACAGAGGCAGCTTACTCAGAAATTGTAGATTGGTCTGCACACAGTTTATTCAACCCACCTAAATGTGACGCCACCACCAAACTGTTGACAGAGATGAAAAAGCTCATTTATAACTATGTCTATGACAGACCTTTAGCCCCGTATGCTCTCAAGTTATTTTTCAGCATTCCACATCTCTTCTTGCAAAAAACTCACCGCAATTCTAGACAAGCGGAAAACGTGACAGCGCTAACAAATAGAGTGAAACTGTGGAATGATAACAAGATGGATAGCTTACTCAGTGAAGCCAGAGCATTACAAGAGAGACAAGGCAGACGGCAACACAAAAGAGAAAACACTGAGGACAAGGCCAGGAGATTCGGCGACCAGATGAGACAAGGTAAAGTGGCACCTGCAATACGATCGCTGACAAAGGAGGCAGCTGGTTGGCTGTTGCCTATCACAAGAGATACCATCAAGCTGCTGGAAGAGAAACATCCGCAACCTAGTATATCCGAGAGTCAGAAGCTAGAGGGGGCTTATATACCACCGAACCCCGTCATCTACGAACAAATCACAGGCGAGAAGATTTGGAAAAAGGCTCTAGGGACCCAAGGCAGTGCAGGACCCTCAGGGATGGATGCAAACGGTTGGAGAACAATCCTGAGCAGCACACTTTTCGGAGTTGCAGCGACCGACTTACGCAGGGCGCTGACAGATCTTGCAAGAAAAATGGGCACTCAAGATTGTCAACACTTGGAGGCCTACACAGCTTGTCGTCTAATACCATTGGACAAGAATCCAGGGTGCAGACCTGTAGGGGCGGGTGAAGTGTTGAGAAGAATCATCGGAAAATGCATAATGGAGGTGGTGAAGGACGATGTGCGGTCAGCGGCTGGAAATCTCCAAGTGTGTGCTGGCCACCAAGCAGGGGGAGAGGCAGCAATTCATGCAATAAGAGAAATATATGAGCAAGAAGAATGTGAAGCCGTGCTGTTAGTGGATGCATCAAATGCCTTTAACACCATCAACAGAAAGACAGCAATTCACAACATCAAGGTAAAATGCCCCAGCTGCCACCTATGTAGAGAACACCTATAAACAGCCTGCAGACCTCTTCATAGTAAACAACCAAAACTCACGACGTGGAACGGCACTGAAATCAATGGAAGGAACCTAAATCAATCTAAACAAACAAAAATTTAATGATGCTATTGCACTGAGGTATGATTGGCCGATTGAAGGACTGCCCGATCGATGTCTTTGTGGAATCAACAACGATGCAGACCACAGCATGATATGTAAAAAGGGAGGATTCATCAACATCAGGCACGATGAAGTAAGAGATGTAACGACGAACATGCTCAGGGAGGTGTGTCGAGATGTGGTGCACGAACCATCACTCATTCCCTTGGAGGGAGAGATCTTGCAGCACAGGACGGCCAACACATCCAACGAAGCACGAGTGGACGTTAGTGCAAGAAGTTTTTGGACAAGAGCACAGCGAGCGTTCTTTGACGTAAGAATTTTTGACCCAATGGCCCATAGCTACAGCGGGCTGTCTCTGGAGGCTGCACACAAGAGGAATGAACAAGAGAAGGTCAGGGCATGGGGGAAAGGATCTTAAATATCGAACATGGCAGCTTTACCCCACTAGTCTTCACCACATCTGGAGGGATAGGACCTAGGGCCCAGTGCTTCTATTCAAGGCTTGCAGAGATCATCGCAGAGAAGAAGAAACAGCCCAGGAGCCACGTTGTAGCCTGGATGAGGTGCCGTCTATCTTTCTCGTTGCTCAGATCAGCACTACTATGCCTGCGGGGAACAAGACTGTCTGCACCACAACCAGCGACGGTGGCAGAAGTGGACTACGAGGCAGCAGTGGCAGAGGGTCGCATAGGAAGGAGACTGGATTGAAGTTGCATGGTGTTGAATAGTAATATCTGATGCTTGTAAAATAAAATGTATGAACAATATTAAATAAAAATCAATGTAGTAGTAGTAATCCACGATGATGAGTCTGAGTGCTGACCCAGGAATAGTATGTAGCTGAATGACTACCAAGTCGGACGCTTTGATGACTGTTCTGACCTGGTTTAGGGTCCAAAGAGGGGATGCACAGGCTGAGTGGTTGTAGTAGTAGTAGTAGAAAAAAAAAAAAAAAAAGAAAAAAGAGTAATAGTAGTGGTAGTAGTAGTAGTAGTAGTAGTAGTAGTAGTAGTAGTAGTAGTATTTTCCTTCACAAAGAAGAAAGGAAACACAAGGAACCCAAATGTGCTCGTGGAATTTCATCTTCAGTGGTATATACGAGTACTGTATTATACAGTATATTAATTGTATACCGGTATGTACTAAATGTATATGTACTAAATTGTATACCGGTATGTACTAAATTCAATATACAGCAAATGAATGTATACATACGAAGATATAATAGGCCATCCTGTGAAAATATAAAAAAACGCTATAATATTACTGGAATTTAAATATCATATATCAGTTATAATATTTCTTCGTTACGATTGTATATAGATTTGATTCGGAGAGGTCCGCTTGGGGGCGTTTTGTGTATGATCACCATCATAAAGGGGAGTATGACATCCGGGGAAAGATATTAGACTTTTATAGCCAAGATTTTGCTAAAATCTAACAACAAATGTATAATATCTCAGAGACCTTGTGGTTCATTCAGGGGAGACACTCGAAGTGGAAAGAGAGAGACTGTTTAGTGCACCACACTCATTACCGAGTGTGCAAAATACTATAATTATACTCTCTTCTTGAACTGCTCTACTGAAGAACTGTTTAAAACTTCGGATGGAAGTTTGTTCAAGGTAGAACAGATTTTATATGTGAAAAATATTCGACAAATACTAGTGCTGAACCGTTTCAATTATATTTTCCTGCCATGGTTGCGTGTTGTATTCTTATTGAGGCTAAACATTTTGCTGTATTACACATTATCAAACACATTAAGTATTTAAAAATCTTCAATGAGCTGACCTCGTAGTCTGCGTGTCTCCAACGGAAAGAGATCAAGCGCTCTCAACTGGTCCTCATAGCTCAGTCTTCTAATCAATGGAATAAGTGTTGTAGCTCTAGCTTGTAGTATGAGTGAGATGCTGACTCTCTCTTTTTCTCTCACTTGAAATTTTCTCATCACACACACACACACACACACTATCTGCCTATCTATCTAGCTTCTCTCTCTCTCACTCTCTATATATAATATATATATTGTCACTCCCAAATGAGTTTGTAGCCTATATAATTTGTGAGTGAGTTATAGTTGGAAGGCCTGTTGTGGGGGGGGACCCTGTGCGAGGCTAGTAGCTAGCTAGCCATCGTGGCTAGTAGGTTGGCGCCTATAGTCTAGTGTTGCCGTCAGGGCAGCCCTATAAATAAGTTAGTTGATTTAGCCTTGTGTGATTAATGCAGTTAATCATAAGTTCACACAATGTTGACTTTATTCATTTGATTACTTTTGTTAACCCGTACAGCCCCGGCCGGTTTTATTATTTTTGCGCACCAGAACCCGGGCAATTTTCCATTTTTTTTTTTTTTTATAAATATATCAGAATGTGTTAGAAAATAATGATAGACATGAAGAAATGTGAAAAAAGTACTTACCTAGGCCATTTGGGGGTCCTGGGAGGTAGTGGGGGTCCCCAGCCTCAGAGGAGCCTTAGCGCCATTTCAAATCTCCCGCGCCAGCAGCCAGTTGCCAGCCGCCAGGCAGCATGACTTATTTTGCACCTCTCGGACATAAAGTGCGCTTCAGAGTTCATAGAATGTCTTTGTATATCACATAATGTCAATATAACTGAAGTTGTAGTGTGATAAGTGCCTTCATTCAAGTATTACAAGTGCGCACAAGTGTTAGCGTCCCCGTTGCCATGGTGATGGCGGCCATCTTGGGCGGCCATCTTTGCTCAGGACAATAACAAAACGCACGTACGAACACACGGCCAGACAGCGGACCGAGTGACCCACATTCCACAGCACCCTTCCCTCTTTCTTTCTCTGTCTGGCTGTCACTTTCACTCAAGGTCACTCTGTCTCTCCTTTTCATTGAATTATTTGTACTTGTTCATTGTTTTACCTAAGATTATGAGGTGTATATACATTGTTTTACGCACTTATTGTCTCGTATTCTTATAATTATTTGCACACAGTTTTATAAGTTTAGAATTTACTTAGTGTTTTATATTGTGCGGTACTTTGCACTTGTAAATTATATATATATACACACTGTTTTATATTCACTTTTTGCATCTTTTATATACACTGTTAGTATTACATTATAGCGTCTTTTATCGCAGTCTTTGAACACTTTGAACACTTAGAAGTGCTCGAGGGTGTGATAATCCCTGAAGCAGGTGGGAAAACACAGTCCCACATCACATTCTTCACACATCGTCCGGGTGTCTGTCCGTTTTGGTGTGCGTCTGCCTGTGTTGCGACACACATGACACCGTCTGCGTGGGTTGGGTTTTACTTGGTTGGGCGGGACAAAATCGCAAAAGTGGCATTGTGTCAGTCTGGCGGGGCCTTCTGGTGCTTGAAAACGAGCTGCGGGACGTTGCTGGTGGCGTGGACCATCCCTGAAGAAGAACAGAAGCTCCCGTGCAAGTTCGATGCAGTACGACTCCATCGTCTCAACTTCACCTGTTATTTCATGATATTGGATGTGGCAGTTGTAGAGGGTGAGGTCGAGTAGGTGGAAAAATAGTTTTTTATACCACCTCATCGTCTTCCTGGCACACTCGACCGACGATATGACAGAGTCTGACTTGTCAACCAGCCGCATGTTGATGTTGTAGTCAATGATTGCAACCGGTTTTTTGACCGCCTCACCTGTGGCTCTATCACGGCGTTTGGTGTCCTCTAAGCGGGGCAGGTGGATACTGGTGAGGATATTGACGTCACGATTGTCCATCCACGAGAGCATCAAGATATTATTTGCCTGGAGGTGGATGATGGAGCCCTTCTCCCGCCTTTCGGGTAGCTCTGGCATGTAGACACAATTCCTCCTGACGGTGCCACAGACGCCAGTGTTTCTGCTGTACAGGAATTTGGCAAGGGAAGGGCTGGTGTACCAGTTGTCGAGGTACAAGATGTGGCCCCTGTCCAAATATCCCTCCAACATGGTGATGACAACGGCCCCAGATATCCCATATGTCCTCTCCTCCACCAGTTCAGTGATCTTGCCCATGTAGAGGATGATGTCCTGGATGTAGCCGGTTTTGCAGTCGCACATCACGAACAGTTTCAGGCCATAACGGTGACGCTTGCTGGGGATGTACTATCGGATGCTAATATTCCCCCTCCATAGCACCAGACTCTCATCAATGATTAGTTTTTGGTAAGGTTTGAAGGAGGCTGCAAACTTAGTTTTCAGGTATTCAAATATAGGTCTTATCCTCTCCATCGGGTCTTTGGTATTCCTGGGGCGTTCCTGGTTCCTGGTGTGGCTTGCCAGGCTACCAATAAAGTGCAGGTTTCCCATGATTGCCGTGAATCTATTCCTGCTCATGACTTTCCCAAAGAAGGGGGTTGCGATGAGGGGATCACATGACCAGTACTTCCTGAGAGACGTCTTCTTGGTGACCCCCATCAGGATGACCAGTGCCAGGAATGCGTAGAACTCATCGGAAGACAAATCCACCCATGAGAGACGTGCCGAGTTCCTCTTCTGCTCCTTCCCTGCCATAAAATAATAGTTGTACCAGTTCGTCTGGTCAACAATCAAGCCGACAAGGTTGGCAGTGAAGAACTTTAGAAAAACACCCAGTCTTGTGGTGTCAGGTCCACGATTGGGCATGGTAGGGCCGGCCTCAGCTGCCCCCAAAAAGTGGTATTGTCCTGGTAGATAGTTCTCCCCATCCACCCAATCCCACCTATCAGCGCCTTTGTCGTCGCTAGATGGGGCATCGGGCTCATCAGGGTCATCGTCAGGGGCACCGGGGCGGGTTGGGCGGGTGCGGGTGGAGCGTGGGCGGCGTGGGCGAGAGGTGGACCTGGGTCTGGAGCTAGACCTCGAACTTGATCGAGAGCTAGATCTAGAGCTCGAGTCGTTGCTGGGGCGTCTTATTTGCTTCACCTTCTGCATTCGGCCGCGGGTGGCACGCCCGCGAGATATGACACGCCCACGTCATTTGCTTGCAGGGCGTTGGGGCAGATCGGGGCGTTGTGGAGAGGCTGGTGATAATGCAGTGGCGCGGGAGGGGCCTGGTTCAGGTGAGGGATACATTCGTGGGGGGGTGTACGGGATGGAGCCTGAAGGTGATAGTGGGGGGGAAGAATGGCGAGGCGGAGAGTCTGGTAGTAGTGGTGGTGGTGGTGGTGACTCATCCCCCCACTCGTGCTCTGGGTCAGGAGGGAAGAGGGAGCGTTTTGGGTCACGTGACTGCCCTTGTCTCGCACCACGTTGTGCCATTTCTCCATCACCAGGTTGTTCTATTTGTCCATCACCACGTTGTTGTTCGTCACTATGTTTATGACGACCATAGAACCTCCCCGGGGTATTTTTCTTGAGTTGGGAGATTATGCGAAGTGGGGGAGAAGGCAGGCGGGGTTGTGGGGGTACCTCCTCTTCACTCCCAGACTCGCCCCTTCTTCTCTTCAATACCTTTCGTTCTTCCCCAGGTACATGCACGTAATTTTGAGGGTCAGCAGGTTCATCTGCAACAACAACCTCTTCCCCACTTTCTGAGGATTCAGTGGGGTCTTGGGGAAGTGGGCGGCGGGGAAGTGCACTTGCCCCTTGCTGTCTTTGTGACGGCCTACGCCGCCTGACAGGAATCTGAGCAAGCTCTTCCTCTAGCTCTCTTATTTCGGCTTGGGAGGGGCATACTCGTCCCCAGACTCGTCCAATGCCGAGTCAGTGTCACTATCAGGGCTGTCAGTGTCGTACAGTATATCCATGACCTCCTCTGTACTGCAGGGGCGGGTAAGGCGGGCACTATAACGTCGAGACATGGTGTTTCACTCGAGAGGGTGCGCGGTAAACTGACCATGAGGTGTGGGAAGGCGGGTGCCCTCTTCCGTCCCCGCGCGCGCACGCGTATGGACAAAACGTTTTGGAATTAGTCCGCCGGATCCCAAAGTAGTTCCCATATAAATCTAGAGCCATTCTGAGACTTACGACTGGAGCTATAAGGGTGACGCGTTAGGCGCGTCTCTGGGGCTGTGCGTTACATACATAGCCGACGCGTCAGACGCGTCGCTGGGGCTCCACGGGTTAATGAGAGCACAGGCTGCCTGAGATAGTTGGGCATTCTGGCGGTGCGTGGCGTTCCCCTTCTCTCCCTCTGTCTGACCGTGAGAACCAGAGTGAGTGCGGGAGACTTACTCTAGTCCTGGCTCTCGTTGTGACAACATCACTTTTTGGGTGTCGGTCGAGCGTGCTCCTTTTGTTTTCCTAGAATACCGCATATTTCTTTTTGTTCGTTATTTGATTGGAGCATAGCAGGGGCTGGAGTCATATTGAGCATATTGTTTTGTTTTAACATCTTTAGTTTAATCTTAATTACTGCATTCATTCATTCTTTGACAATCTAGAATATTAGCTTCTCCTTTTAATCCTCCATGTTCTTTTCCATTATTTTGCTGCATTGTTATTCATCATTATATGTGCATATTATTCCTGGTTGATGTCTCTAGTGGTTTGGGGATTGGCCTGTTTATCCAGCATTTGTTGAGCCCTTGAGGACCGAGGTTGTTGGGTGGTGAGGAGGCCTGTATACTGCCATAATAGGCTACCTTGTTTTTCCTTCCAACACATAGCATCCTCCAACTCGGGCCTTATTTAACCCTTTAAGGGTGGCAGCTAATTTCCAACCTACTAGGATATCAACCCTTGGGCCTTGTGTAGTTTTAGCAACAACACATCTGGTGCAGTTAGGGACTAGGGGTGGAGCGTGTTACTAGGTGAGGTTGTCCCCATTGGACTCGGGTGTATTGAGCTAACCCCAGATGATGTTGTAAGCAATAAGTCATTAAAGTTGTTTATCCCTTACAACACCACCGCCGTGCTGTGCTGAAGAGAGCCACTCGGTGTATTATTAGGACATAGGCTAGGGATAATAGGCTTGGCACAGAGGTTTATTCTACTGGACTTTCCATGGGTTTTTGCTTTGTATTGTTCTCAATTCCTAAGCGATTGGGCATGACATAGAGTGTTCTGGGAGTCTAGTAGTGGTATGGTTAGGTAATGTTGGTGCAGTATAGAATACTCTTAGAAGTTCTCTTGCATACTACACGCACTATGGACTAGACTCGGGGACAATAAATATTTGTGTGTCTCCTTGTTACTGCTTTAATAGAGCAAAGAGGAAGATAACCATTTTTCCTAGAGAACCTGCGTGTCTTGGTGTTTGAGTCAGATATTAAGAGCGTGTCTGTTGCAGGGTTGGTTTAGTGCGGTGGGCAGTGTTGGGTGCAGGTCTACAGCATTGGTGTCTTTTTGTTACTGAATTGTCTTTTTGCCAGTGCTGTGGGCTAGTCTATTTGAGCATCTGTTTCCCCCCAGCCTCCCCTCATAACACTATATATATATATATATATATATATATATATATATATGCTGTATATATCTACTATATAAAGGGTACTTTCTATCTGTTTGTTTGCGAACTACTCCCTCAGTTTTCAAGATGGAGAGCCCATACTTGGCATGCATACCAAGGAGGGTGCCAGAATTGGTTTTAAAGGGGGGGGGGGTCCATATCCCTCATTAATTAATGGTCATAGTAGGCCTATATAACATGGAACATAACATGAAATAAAATACAATAATATGATGGACAAAAGCGATCGTAACAAAATCAATAATACTATCACAGACGTTAAGGGTTGTCAATCTACTAATATATGTATACTAAGTTCTAATAAAATGTATTAGTTAGTTCGTTGGAACAGTGTAAAGAAAATGAAGGTCATCAAAGAAAACTAAATGTTGTGGGTAGCTTAACCCCTAAAGAGCGGCGCCCGGCTATAGCCGGACGCCAATTTGCAGCAAGTTACAAGCATTATTAAGGCTTTTAACCCCTAACTGTCGGCGCGCAACATCTATCTATCTATCTATTGCCTGACGCCGTGATCCCCGAAGGGGTGGCCACGAACGAACCGCCCCCATGCACCTCTGTCCCCAGTCAGTCGACGCCCCTCCCCCCAACCAGCACCGCCTTCGTTCATGTAGTTCCTCACTCCATCCTTCCACCTCATATTCGGTCTACCTCTCCCCCTCTGTCCCTCCACCTCGCTCTCGTACACCCTCTTAGTCATTCTCTCGTTTTCCATACGTTCCATATGGCCGAACCATCTCAAGTTGTTCCTTTTCACACTTTCCAGCACATCTACCTCCACACCACACCTCCTTCTTACTTCCTCATTAGTCTGTCTATCCCTCCATGTAACTCCGCACGCACTCCTTAAGTAATTCATTTCCACTGCTCTCACTCTTGGTCTGAGTCTCTCAACCAACGTACATGCTTCGCTTCCGTAAGTCAGTGTCGGGATTACCACACTGTCATGCAAGGACTTCTTCACTTCCATACTGACCACCCTATTTCTTGTTACTGCTTTTAGCGTTCCTACAACCCTCTTCCCCTGTTGTACCCTCTCCCGCACCTCTTCATCCATAGTCCCATCTTTACTCAACACACTGCCCAGATACTTAAAAGAGTTGACGATCTCCATAGCCTGACCGTTCAGCTTCACCTCACACTCTGTGACTTCACCCTTTTCGAAGACCATAACCTTGCTCTTCCCCGTATTTACCTTCAAATTCCGTTTTTCGCACACTGTTCCAAACTCATTTACCAGACCCTGCAACTCCCATTCATTATCACTCATCAGAACTGTATCATCCGCAAACAGCAGTATAGGTAGCTTCCACTCAATTCCCTCCCTTTTCAGCGATACACCAACATCCACTGCTCTTGATAGTATTTCTTTCATAACTCCATCCATATATACAGTAAACAACCACGGGGACATCACACACCCCTGTTTCAAACCAACATTCAGGTCAAAGAACTCGCTCTGCTCACTCTCCACACGTACTGCCGCCTTTGCACCCTCATACATGCTCTTCACTGCTTTCAGCAACTTGCCCTCTACTCCGTATATTCTAAGTACTTTCCACAAACCTTCTCTATCCACTCTGTAAGCGCAACATAAGTCGAGTATAATAAATCTGGACTATCTGGCGGCGCGCGACATAGGTCGTGTGGCAATTTCAGCACGTAATGTTGCTGAGAGAGAGAGACAAGTGGTGGCAGGAGAGTAGCGAGCGTATGACTGCTCCAGACCACCGCAGCGAACCTACTGACACGAATCCCACCTCCTCCCTCCCTCTCTCACTCGCTACATACTGAATTGTATGGGGAAAGTACCGAATTACATGCTTTTTGCACTCGTGTTGCACGGTTGTTGCAAGAAAACTAGCCGTCATAAAAGGATCGTTATGGTGTCATTGGAAAGCTCTGTTTATGCCCTTTCAGGGATAGATACTTGTTTTACGCTCTGGGTCTTATTTAGGCATGAAAATGATCACGTAAACAGCCCTATTTTGGCTAAAAACACCCCGCTGGTGGGTACATATTTTATACCGCCTAGGCCGCTCTTTAGGTGTTAAAGGGTTAAAATCGAGTGCAAATGGCCGGGAGCACAGCGGGCCACACGTCCGACTCCCAGGGCCTACCGCCGCCCACTGACTCACCCTCCCTGTGTTCTCGAGAGGCCGGCAGTGTAGCCTGTAGTGAGCGTAGCTGGAAAAAATATGCCGCTATATGCTAAACTCCCATGTTGGTGGTACCACTGCCTGAGAACGACAAGTGCTACGTAGCTCATTCTGGTCTCATTTTGAAGCTTTTAGCGCCTAGTTTTTTGCTTTCATGCAGATACTTGATTTATCATTCAGGAGGGCCTGAATATGCCCAAAATAGCCCAAAAACCCCCGCTCGCGAGGTGTTAAAGAATAAAAAAGAACAATAATGTAGGCCCCATTACCCCCAAGGGAAGCTGTACATTCTTCGTTCACCCTTCGGAGGGGGCCCCAGCACTGGAGAACGATTGGAATTTGGTTGAATATAGAATTATAATTAGTATACTGTATATTTATTAGTGGCCCCTTCATCATTGACGATGCGCCTTAATGTTGGTAATGGCCAATCTTTGAACTCAAGCTTGCCTTTCTAACTTCCCGCCCGGGAGAGAACAAAATACGATTGCCACACATCGTGAGCGAAACACTCTTAAAAAACCACTCACGGACTCGTCCTATATGATGTGGGTACCACTACTAGAAAAAACTAGTAAAAAATAATGTAATAAAAAAATAAGCTTTGATCTTAGCGTTGCGCTTCTCATGCATCTGCTGTTTGTGTACGCTTCGCCTCGCTCATTGAAGCGGCACGCTTTCTCGCCCTTAATTCTCCTGGGCCCGCGTGGTACAGACGTGTCTCTTGGCGCTCCTGCCCTTCCTTGTTCATCACCTCTCCTCGTTTATGGTAAGTCTTTGCTCCTCTGTACAAGTTATGTGCTGAGGACAGGTAGCTTATCGACTTGTGTAGGCTGTGAAGTGTTAAATGCGGGCCCTGGAGACTGTTTTTCATGGTCTATAATAAACTTGTTAGCCGGAGACCTCGTTGTGCTAAGGCGAGTCTCCCACATGTATGTTTTTTTTCCCTCTTTCATTATTTCACTGTGTAGTCATGAGGCTTCTTATAGGGTGAAATGGGGCCTGTGGTTCGGTCCATTTTGGGTGTTCAACTAGTATGCCTCGTGGGCTAGTGCTCGTGGATTGTCTCACTTAGCTGAGGGATCCTGCACGGAGCCATGCTGCTTTGCAACCTACTCTTCGTGATTCTACGTGTTGGTGAGGTCTTCGGTGGATCGCAGGTTTGTGCTATTAATGACTAATTCATCGCCATCTGCCCACATCTAGTTGGCCTCATGTAGGTTTTTATATATGGTTAGGATGTGTTATTATTGATGTATTGATTACTATTCATGTATAACCATGCCATATATGTACACGTTCATTCCATTTTGGTGGGTTGGCCCCTCCGGCGGGATTTTCATAAAAGTAAGACTTAATCACAACGTGTGTCTATTTGTTTCGCGCGGTTTTTCTGCTGGGAACATCTAAGAGTTATGTTAAAATTCTAAACATCCGCCGTCTGGTCCAGGATCGTAATGAATTTTGTCTGTTTTGTTCACGGCCTTTAGTTTGATTCTGGCTGAGCCGGTATGAAACTAAAATTGTGTTCTGGAGGTCCGGCTATGCCTTCTCGTTGATCACACCCCAATTTCCTCCGCGGCGTATAGTTTGATTCTGGCTGAGCCGGTATGTAGCTAAAATTGTGTTCCGGAGGTCCGGCTATCCCTTCTCCTTTATCACACCCCATTTCCGCCGCAATAAACTTAACAGCTAAAAACGTTCGTTGCTTGGTACATCGGACGTTTATCCTGGGGGCATCGTGGGGAGCCACGTCCGCCGGGATATTAACGGCTGAACTGAAAAATGAACTCACTCGTTCCGATCTTGTAGCTTTCAGTTAAACTGTTTGCTTTAATTTTTGTGCGACTGGTCCGCCAGGGGTAAGGATTAATATCCATAGTGGCGCTGGTCGCCGGGGTTAGTTCTTACATCACAAGACGGGATGAGGTCAGTGTTGGTCACTTGGGTAAGAAGTTATATCATTTAAGTAGAACATGGTACTACTACCTACTCACTTACATTTTTTGGGAATATACTTAACGTAAGGAGAACTAAGATTGTATAGTGCTATTCAATTCTTTTTTCTCTTTTAACGTGGAGATTTATTGCTATTGTTAGCTTTGCCAGCCTAGCGTGTCCTTATGAGCATTGATTCTTGAAATCTTCTCACACCAGGTTCGCATGGGGGACACCTAAGAGGATTCTGCAATCTCCCTGGTGGGAGGAAGTTATCATGGATAAGAGTGCTTTCTCTTTCTGCAAGGCTTTAGGTTGTAATCATTTAGCGGTTATGGGACACACCCTCTGTTTACGGTGTGTTCCTTGTTTAAACCGTTCACGTGGCCGTTGGCTGTCCCAAGCGTGCCCTCATTGTTCAGCCTTCCGAGAAGCCTATTTGACCCATGCTGATACTCAATGTAAAACTATTTTACTGCACATTCGGTCAGAATTTGTAACTTACTGTAAGACGGTCGCCCATAAATCCCTACAGCTGGATGACCAGATTTTAGACGACTTATTAAAAGGGGCTTTAGTTACCTCAGCCCCTGAAACTTCCTCCCGCCACCATAAGCGACCAAGGACCACTGATCCGCCGGAAGTCACAGCTTCGTCTCGCTGGCGAGACAGGTCCCGCTCTCCTCTACCGACGCCCAAGTCGACATCTGATGAACAGAAGACTAAGAGGCGCCAGCATTTATTTTGACACCGCACTTGATGCCGGCGATGACAAATCCAGGAAGAGCGAGTCTAAGACGTCCTCCAAGTCGAAGAAGGCAGCTCAGCAGCCATCCACGCCGGTTAAGTCTTCGACACACAGAGGGACGCCGAGAGACACATCTAGTCATGTCTCAGGCCATACTCACCGGTTCACAATTCCCCGCAACCCGCTGCCAGAACCTAAGGTCTTGCCAGTTTTGGGAATTGAAAGGAGTAGCAGCGTGTGTTCTAACCGGCGGAGCGATGAGAGGTCTTCTGACCAGCAGCCCTCAGGACATGACCCACTAGTGTATGACATTCCGGATCTGGACCTGCAAGACGTCTCTGAGACCGACGTTCTTGGCTCACAATCTGAAGCCCACGACACCGCTGCCCGGGTAGGCGTGTCTCGGTTGGAGGCTGAGCCGGCCCCCCAACCCGGTCGCAGGGTCCTAACCTACACCAGCACGGCGTATATGATGAGGAGCTGGCGTCTGGCCAACGCCCAGCTTCTCGCCAATCTGGAACGCAGGAGTCAGAGACGTCCCGTTCTGCGTTCCAGTCTGACCAAGAAAGTGGAATTTTTGTAGCCAAGGAACAATTGCAAGAGTTATATGACTTTATGAGACAGGTGAAAGGTGAGCGTCAGGTAGTGGTGCCAGTACCGGTAGCCCCGGTGGTGCGACCTCTAGGGCAAGTACCAGTGCAACCTCAAGTTAGAGTAACTTTACCTCCACCTACTGTCACTACTCAGGCTCCCACTTTGGGTGCCACAGCTTTTTTACCGTCCAATTTGAAGCAGCTTTCAGATTTTCTCCCCCCCCCCCCCCCCCCCCCCCCCGCTTGACAAGTCTATTCGCCACTCTTATACAGACCAGATACATCTTGGTCAGTTGTTAAGCCGCCTCACCCCGAGGTCGCACGACCCACGGTTACAGGGGAGGTACCTGTGCCAGAACATTGGATTATCGAGGCTAGTGAGGCTAAAAAGTTACGGGACAAGAACCATGTGGTTGAGGTATTTGATGTTGTCGTCAGGGCCATTCCCACATTTTATAATCCTGATTACTTTGTGCAAATGCAATCCCCTGCCTTGCCTCCCGCATCCGCCGGAAAACTTTTTTCCGACTGGACTAAGTCAGATGGGTTCAATAATCTTAATCTTTTACAGGGTTTGACCCCAGAATTAAATGCTTTACTTTTCAGGGACTCTAATGGGTCTTCCTTAGTTCATCTTCAGGGTGGGGAATCGGGGCCGTGGGTTGCGTGGGCACAAGAGGCCCAGTTGTTTGCCAGCACCATTACAAGAAAGAGCAATAAGCTCCCGTCGGAAGACAATCATTGGTTTTCCATGCCGGTAGGCAAGGCGGATGGGATACCTTAGTATATTTTTGAATTTCTAGGTGCTCCTAAATTGTCTTTATGCCAGTTACCTGAACCTTTTTGTCCCCCCACACAGGTTCAGATCGATAAATATTTTAAAATGAGGCAGAAAGCCTGGAGACTGGTGTCTCAATACCTACTCAGCCGCCAACTTGGAGCCTCTTTGGCCAGAACGACTGAGTCGGCAACAGACGCCGGGACCCAGAAGGCTCTTTCACTGACCAGGCGTCTTCTTCTCCAAAATTCAATTCAGTCTCTTGGCGACGTCCGGACTGCTCTCTTTGAGGCGGTACAGGTCCGCCAGGATCTGAGGGTTTACTTGGTGAGGAAGCTCCCGGCGGAGATTGGTAGGAGACTTATTTTGTCAAATATTCTCACCAAAACTATTGCCTTTGAGGATGCCTGGCGCACCGTCATTTTTTTACTTGACTCACACACTGCTACCACTTCTCAGTATAAGGGTGAGCAGTCAGCTAAATCTCAATTTAAAGCTAAGAGTTCTTTTCGTGGACAAACTCAGTCACATTAGTCATGAAAGACTTTCACCACCCCTGCACGTACCGGAACGCCTCGAGGGCATGGTCAATTCAGGGGTAGAGGGCGTTGGTTCAGGGGTACTTCTAGGGGTAAACCCAGTAGCGATGGTAGCAAGGTCTCTCATCCCCCCACACCAACATCAGAGTCACATCCCTCCTCTTCAAATAACTGATAGCTTACCACAAGGCTCTCTCATTCCCAGTGCCAAGACACGGCGAGACGGAAACGAGAGTAGTACTGCCGGACAACACCAGTTATGCAACTGGCAACTTCCGAGATTGTTTCCGGGCATGGCCCCGGCGAACATGGGCAAGGACAGTGGTCCGCAAAGGTCTCTCCTGGCGGTGGTCCCGGCGACCCCACCTACGTATCCCTACATAATTCAATCTTGTTTCATTGGAGGTGGGATCAACCTTCCATTCCCATATTCAAAATATGTTACAGGGGGACAATGCCTAGTGAGTTCACTGCTCAATAGGTGGCGTTCTGAGAGTGAGGGTCTGAGTCTGGAGGGTGAGATGTGAAGTACTTGAACGAAGCAACCAGCCGCTTCAGAGATGGAGCTGCTTCGAGCCATGATGGATGTTTCACATGTCTCACTCCCCAGACTGGAACAAGACCTCACAGGCTTCACCGTGTTGAGCGATGGAATGTACAGGCTCTCAGCCTATGCCCGAGAGGGAGTAGTTGGAATATAGAAAAACAAATAAAATAAAATAAAAAATCGTCAAAGAGATGGCCCGAAAGCAGATCATTATCCCCAGTCCTGTGTCAATGCCCGTGTTCATATCCCGGTTAATTTTGGTGCCAAAACGGGACAGTGTTCAGATGAGGCCGGTGATCGACCTCTCATATCTTCAACACACTCATTCACAATCAGTCATTCAGGATGCTGACTATGAATCAGATCAGATTGACACTCCCGCCGCAGGGCTGGATGTGCTCAATAGATCTCACAGATGCCTACTGGCATGTCCCAATCAACAAAAGTTTTCAAAAATGTCTATCTTTACGCAACGGTAATCAAATGTTTGTCTTTCAGAGAATGCCCTTTGGATTAAATCTAGCACCCCAAGTTTTCACAAAATTAGTCCGACAGGCTTTGCTACCATTGCTCGAACTGGGGATCATGGTGTTATGGTACCTAGACGACTGGCTAGTGGTAGCACAATCCAAAATAATATGCCTTCAACATGTTCAACAGGTGGTAGATGATCTCCCTCCAACATGACGGTCCCGTTAGGCGGTCTGAAGGTAAAACGCATTATTTTGGAAGGAAACAGGTGCTTTTCGCTGTTGCCGGCGGAAACACTGAGGAAATTTCCAACTTAATCCACAACCTCCTGGCGGCTTGGGCGAAGCCAGAAGTAATATACTCCTCCTTGATTTGGACAGCTCCGCCTCAGACGGTCTGGATCGATAGTGACACGTCAGGAACCCTGGGATGGGGTTACCAGTCAAACCTAGGACATCAGGGTCAGGGTCTATGGTCAATATAAAATCATATCAATGCCGAGGAGTTGCTAGTCCCACAATTCTTTTTAACAGGAGCACGGCATGAGCCAGGCGGGAAAGTCTCTCGTCTTCAGAATGGACAATTTGACTACAGTGACATGCATTCAAAAGCAAGGGTCAGTGAGATCTCGAGTGTTAAAAGGGTTGTAGGAAAAGAGATTTCATCTGGCTGCTAAGCTAAAGATTTATCTTCACGCAACATATCTGCCCGGCGTGGCGAACGTCTGGGCAGATGCTCTGTCTCGACGACAAAGCAATCAAGTACAATGGGCTCTCAAGCAAAACATCTTTCAAAGATGATTGCCGAACCCTATCATCCACAACTGGAATTGTTCGCGTCAGAGGCAACACACAAGCTACCTCTGTACCTCACACGGCGGAGTCAGACTCCGGCGGGGGGTCCCGACGCATTTCTGGTAGAGTGGAACAAATGGAACTCCATTTATCTCTTTCCACCTCCAGACACATCCTTAATGTGCAAAGTAGTTCACAGACTACGGGGTTATCGGGGCATGGTCTCGATGATCGCGCCGATGTGGCCGGCTCAAGTTTGGTACAATCAATTGAAGACGTGGTGCGAGAACCCGGTGTCGCTCCCGATCTCGTATTTCCACTTAGACACAATTGGAAACCTCAAGACCTCGCTGACTTTTGCCTTATGGACATTCAGAAGGCCAAGTGGCTAGGCCGGTTTGGGGATCTGTGACTCACAAATTGATTAATCAATATGCTACATCAATTCAAAGACAGTACCAATCGCACTGGAAGTCGTTTACTACATGGATAGTAGAAACTGATCAACAACAGTCCTCGGTGGCTCTGGTTTTTAATTATTTAAATGAACTCTTTGAAATTCAAAGGTTATCAGTTGTCACATTAAGGAATCACCTCACAGCAATTCGGACACTGTTTTTTTTATTTAACAGGCCTGTCCGTGCCGGAGGCGGAGGAAACAGAGTTTTATGAGGTCTTGCTTCCGGATTCGCCCCCCTCCTCATCAACTCACACCCACCTGGTTACTTGATCTGGCCCTTGAAATGCTTCAATCACAAAAATATTGCCATGATCCGCCTTTCTAGTTAAAACTACAAAAAGGCCATTTTTTCTAATGGCATTGGCAACAGGTGACAGGGTGTCTGAGTTGGCGGCGATGAGTTCTTAGCCGAACTGTTTACGGTTTTCGAGGCGCAACATGAGTGTCCATATTGCCCCTGCTCCTAATTTCATTGCGAAGCATGAACATAGTATTTATGTTTTTACAGAGTTTGAAGTTCCAGCTCTGAAACAGGGCGATCGGCACCATTTAATTGGTCCGTTCCAAGCGCTTATGTCATTTATGCGGGTGTCCCGGCCATCACGGGCGGGCTCCCTCTGGGTTTCGCGAACAGGTAAACGTCTCCAAAAACGCTGTCTAGCTGCGTTATTAGTAGAAGTGATTCGGGAGAGTAATCCGGGCGTGTTGGCTAGGGCTCACGATATTCGGAAGTAGGCGGCATCACTCAGATTCCGACACAATTACTCTCTCGATGATATTCAACAGACACAGTTGTGGTCTTCCAATCATACATTTCTAACACGTTACCAGTCCGTAAATCTCATGAAACCTACTCGTACATGTATAGCATTAAGGCAGAAAGTCTAGTTTTAAGCTATTTTTGTAAAGAAAAGGGGGGGGGGGGAGAGTATCCTAGCTAAGGACTCTGACCTGCCTCTTATGTGATACAAGATATGACGAGAATGAAAGGTCATGTGATAACCCATTCCTTGACTCAAATAAGTCTAGTCAGGAAAATGTTATGTTTACTTTATGGATGCAATAGAGTTCACTGTATATACTCATTAATCTTAAGTAATAAGATTAAAAGAGAGAGTACAAATATTTTGTAATATAGTACCTGGGGCCATAAATATATAGGCCAACTTATTATCAGCATTGATAAATAATTTATTTTATTTTTGTATTATAAGCAAGCTATTTGTATAGTTTATGTGTTTCACCAACTCCTCTATCAAACGTAAAGGTGACAATACCGCAGGCTACCTTTAAGGAACGCCGCCTGTACAATACTGTCTTATTTTTTATTAAACTGATCTTGTTAGTACGTGTATCCTTGGACCTCCGTAATTTATTAGTGGTTTTTGATGTTCATGATGAATGTCCTCCTCCAGTCTTGAGGTATCAGGCTCATCGTCAATGATGAAGGGGCCACTAATAAATTATAGGTTTGAGTCCCGAAGGGAAGAATGAAAACCTAATATTTAATAGTGGCCCCGGAATCATTGACGATTTTGGCCCTCCCTTCCGTTCCCTTCCCATTCATCTGCTATGTTTTGAGAGTCTTGATATATCAGATTAAGGGCGAGATAGCGCTTCGATGAGCGAGGCGAAGCGTACACAAACCGCAAATGCATAAGAAGCGCAACGCTAAGATCAAAGTTTAATTTTTTATTTCATTTTTGTTTACTAGTTTTTTCTAGTAGTGGTACCCACATCATATAGGATGAGTCCGTGAGTGTTTTTTTATGAGCGTTTCGCTCAATGTGTCCCAATAGTATTTTGTTCTCTCCCGGGCGGGAAGTTTGAAAGGCAAGCTTGAGTTCAAAGATTGGCCATTACCAACGTTAAGGCGCATCGTCAATGATTCCGGGGCCACTACTAAATATTGGTTTTCATTCTTCCCTTCGGGACTCAAACCTATAATTTATGTCTTATTGACTGAAATAAAGTTCTGCACAATCAATACAAATATTTTGAACAGTGTAGTTAGAGTGTAGAGGAATAAGGTAACTACAACATAATTATTGACAAATATATATATATATATATAATTTTAACTAAAAACAATATAATTTTCTCTATTTCTTTTTCAGGGACATGGAACCTCCCAGACTGAATGACAACGTTTTCCTGATAGACTCGGCCTGTAGTTCCCATCCCCAGTACCGGGCCTGGTGCGCCGTTGAGAGGTTTGTAACACACTCACGAACACACACACACACACACACACACACATAATATATATATATATATATATATATATTATAAATTCAAAAATAAACACTGCAATTTCTCTGAACCAGGACCTTTCTAGAATTAATTTATGGGGACAAAAGAATCTAGTTTCCTTTAATGCACAGAAAACCAAGTACATTCAATTTTCTAACCGACAGAATCTCACTGACTCCCATATATTTTTTAATGATGTAAATATTCCCACTTCCCCTAGTATTGACATTCTCGGTGTAACATTAACTACTAACTTGAGCTGGACACATTATGTTAGAAGCATTGCTAAGAATGCCTCTAAAAAACTGGGACTCCTGTACAGAGTTCGAGAATTCTTCACTGACGAGCAGTTGGCCGTGATATATAAAAGTCATGTGCGTTCTCAGATGGATTACTGTTCACCTCTGTGGGGTGGAAGTGGAGTGGTTGCATTGAGGCAGTTGGACAAAATTCAAAATAAAGCTATTAGATTAATCAATAACCCTGCAATCACACAGGACCTTCCTACATTATCCATACGAAGAAACATTGCATCCCTTGCATTATTCTACAGATATTTTTACAGCAATTGTTCCGAGGAACTTGCTTCAATTGTGCCGCCTCTCCACATCTTTCCCCGTAGAACTAGGGCAGCTGAGAGCGCCCATGAATTTACACTTTCTCCTCCACAATGCAGAACTTCTGCTAATCAGAATTCATGTATCCCCAGAGCTACTACTCTTTGGAATTCACTTCCCTCGAATTGCTTTCCACAAACTTACAATCTACAAATGTTTAAATCCAGTTGTTACAAACATTTTATGAATGGAGGATGCCTTTAGGCACATGGACCTTTTTGTTTTATCTGTGTTTTTCCTTCCTCCGTTCATTGTCTCTTAAAAAAAAAAAAAAAAAAAAAAAAATATATATATATATATATATATATATATATATATATATATATATATATATATATATATATATATATATATATATATATATATATATATACAAAGAAAAAGGGCGAAAACCCCGCGATCACCAATGGAAAATAAATACAGAAAAGAGATATATATAGTGCAGAGAAACAAACTTTGTGGGCCCAATATAAATGGTCTGTGGCTCAAGTTATAGTTTTAGATATGCTTGATGCCAAATACAAAATGCACATAAAAGACTGAGCTCAAGTATGCTGCGTATTGTTGCGAAAATTAAAAGGTTTGTGGCTCAAGATGTCTTATTAGACGTTCTTTATGCCAAATCAGGAATGCAATTATACAACTAAGCTCAACTTATGCTGGCTGTACATAAACATTTAAAGCATTTATTCATGCAAAATGCTTAATAAAGTTTAAAAAGTATGCTGAACTTTGTTGCAGGTAATTAAAAAGATTTGTGACTCAAGATGTCTTCGTTCTTTATGTAAATAAAAGATCGAAGCTCAACTATGCGGAGTCTACTTAAAAAGGATAAAACATTTATTCATGCATTGATAGCAGTGATGGTGGTGTTGGCTTTCCTTTTTATTTCGTCAGTAGGGTTGCGAGTGATCCTTTTGAATTTGTTCTTATCACTAAGAATGTCGTCCATTTTCCGTAGGTATTCTTCTTTTCCGTGTATCACAAGGCAGGAGGCCTTATCAGCTCGTCGGATGATGATGTTGGGGTTCTCTTTTAGTTGTTTAGCGGCTTTGAAGTGGTGTTTGTTGAGGAGCTTGCTTTGGTGGGATCCCCTGGTTTTGGCGGCTTCTTCTAGTAGGGTTGGTTGTAGGGCTGGGGTGGTGGTGATCTTGCCATCTTTCTGGAGTCGTAGGATGTCATCCAGTAGGACTTCAATTTCAAGGCGTTTTCAGTGGGGTCCCGGCTTGGAAATGTAGTGGCAATTTAAGCCTTTGTTCAGGAGGTCTTCTTGGTCCGGCGTTAGGGTGGTGTTGGTGAGGTTAATATATCCTTTTGTTGGCTTGGGAAGTTTTATGTTTCCACCGTATAGACGGGAGAGTTTTGGGATGGTAGTGTTCTCTGTTTGTCGTCTGTGTTGTTCGTTGAGTTGTTGGAGTTTTTGGTTGATTTCTGTTTTGATGTGGTTAGGGGTGATTTCTTCTTCATCCCATTTCTAATAGCAGGGCGTTACGTTCATATCGGAGATTGGTGGTGGTCTCTCGTTTCTCAGCTAATTCTTCTCGCATTAGTTCTTCACGAAACTGGAGGGTGCTAGTACGATGTCTGGAATACTCGTTGTGGAGTTTTATGTTAGTATAGCCAGGTAATAGATTCTCTTTTAAACAGACGAGGTTAAAAGCAATAGCAGTTTCAGCATTCAGGATTTTATTGTTACAGCTTTCAATAGTTCTAGCAATTTTCCTCTGGGGTTCAGAGATGAGGTACAAAAGGTTATCAGAATGGGATGAAAGGGGTTAGAAATGGGATGAAGAAGAAACCACCCCTAACCACATCAAAACAGAAATCAACCAAAAACTCCAACAACTCAACTAACAACACAGACGACAAACAGAGAACACTACCATCCAAAAACGCTCCCGTCTATACGGTGGAAACATAAAACTTCCCAAGCCAACAAAAGGATATATTAACCTCACCAACACCACCCTAACGCCGGACCAAGAAGACCTCCTGAACAAAGGCTTAAATTGCCACTACATTTCCAAGCCGGGACCCCACCGAAAACGCCTTGAAATTGAAGTCCTACTGGATGACATCCTACGACTCCAGAAAGACGGCAAGATCACCACTACCCCAGCCCTACAACTAACCCTACTAGCAGAAGCCGCCAAAACCAGGGGATCCCACCAAAGCAAGCTCCTCAACAAACACCACTTCAAAGCCGCTAAACAACTAAAAGAGAACCCCAACATCATCATCCAACGAGCTGATAAGGCCTCCTGCCTTGTGATACACGGAAAAGAAGAATACCTACGGAAAATGGACGACATTCTTAGTGATAAGAACAAATTCAAAAGGATCACTCGCAACCCTACTGACGAAATAAAAAGGAAAGCCAACACCACCATCACTGCTATCAACGCCAAAGCCGGTGGCGTACACTTGAAGAAACTCATCGGCGAATTCACCCCCGGTTATGCTTACGGTACTATAAAAACCCTCAAACCCGGGAACCCCCTCCGCCCCATCATATCACAGATCCCTACTGTTACCTACCAGACCACCAAGGCCCTGAACAAACTCCTCACCCCTTTTGTTCCACGGCAATACAACCTCAACTCTGCTTATGACTTCCTAGAAATTCTACGCAGCTAACGCCCACATCATCGCCTCCCTCGACGTAGAGAGTTTGTTTACCAACGTGCCCGTTGACAAGACCATAGATTTTATCCTACATCGAGTTTACCACTGCCCTAATACGCCCCCCCTGGACATCCCGGAGAAGGCCCTGAAGACGCTCTTGGAACTATGTACCAAGGAGTCCCCTTTCCTCTGCCCCCGCGGGAATATGTACCAGCAAATCGACGGTGTAGCGATGGGAAGCCCCCTGGGGGTCCTGTTCGCCAATTTCTTCATGGGAACTATCGAAGAGGAACTCCTGGCTGCCCACCGGCCCACTGTCTACTGCAGGTACATCGATGATATCTTCGTGCGGGTGAAGGACCTGGGCGAACTCAGGGACCTCCAGCAGCGCTTCATGGCCGCCTCCGGACTCAACTTCACATACGAAGAAACCACCGATGGACATCTACCCTTCCTCGAGCTCCTTGTCTCCCTCCACGACCATGGCTTCAAAACTACCGTGTACACCCAAACCTACTAACAATGGCCAATGTCTTAATGGGGAAAGTGAATGCCCTAAACGATACCTACAGTCCACCATCGCCGCCTATGTCAGGAGAGACCTCACCCATTGCATCACCTGGAATGACACACACAATGAACTGGAAAGGCTCACCCAGGTCCTAGTCAACGTATTCCAACACTGACGTCACCAATGCCATCAACCACCACCTAGAAAAATGGTACAAACAAGACCCCCCTAGCACCAACCCGGCTAATGACATTACATTTTTCTACAGAAACTACATGTCTTCTGACCACACAACAGACGAATCCATTATGAAAGAAATAATTAACAAAAACGTCCTCCCCACCAACCCTGACAATCAAATCAAACTCATTATTTACTACAAATCTCCTAAGACCTCCAACCTTGTCCTCCGTAACCGCCCCATTTCCACCAACCAACCGATAGACGATCATGTGATATACCAGCATATTTGCACCTCTGGGGACTGTGGGCCCCTATCCTATGTTGGAATGACACAGACTCGCCTTTCCCGTCGACTAACCCTCCACCTTCAATCTGGCGCTATAAAAGATCACTATCAAGCCCCCCACCATCTTGCCCTAACTCGCGCCGACCTAGACAAACAAACCACCATACTCGACAAAGAATCAGACCCCAGAAGACTAGCTATTTTAGAAGCTCTATACATCCAAACACTCAACCCCAGCATCAACAACCAAACACAAGACCTTCAAATTCTTCCTTCAGGCAAACGCTACAGGCATGCTGCCCCCCCTCCTCTCGCCCCGCGACCCCCTTCCTTATGCTTCCACGCTCAGCACACAACTGACAACACCAACCAATCACAGCCACCCACAGCTAACAACCAACCACCGATAAGATTTAGTGCCCGTCTCGCGAATAGACTGCCTTCCACCAATGAACAGTCACCACACACCCAGTAGCTCCGCCCACCTCCCTCTACTTGATCCTCGAATTTTGTATAAATAAGATGCATTGTCCCTATTCTAATCATTACCTCTCCATTCCCTGAAGATGCAAGATGTTTACTTGTGAAACGTTGGATCCACCATGAATTTTGCTAACCTTTTGTACCTCATCTCTGAACCCCAGAGGAAAATTGTTAGAACTATTGAAAGCTGTAACAATAAAATCCTGAATGCTGAAACTGCTATTGCTTTTAACCTCGTCTGTTTAAAAGATAATCTATTACCTGGCTATACTAATATATATGTATATATATATATATATATATATATATTATATACTGTGTATGGTAATTACCGCATGGTACCTCCATTATTTGCAGAGGGGTTACGGAAATATGCCATTTGCGATTTGGGAAAATAATTTGAACATTTCCCCTCTCTCCTCGGTTTATATAATTATTGTGTCTTTCATCTTCTGAATAAGCAACAAACAGACAGACAATGTCCCATTTAAAGCATGATCATTGCTCACCAACGCTTGAAATAAATGATAAGACTACAGCTCCTCAAATAGAATGTCTTACATGCCTGGATACAGTGTCCGTTTGTCTCTGTGTAGGATAGTTAGAACCTGTAAGGTGTTATTTTCACATTTATATTTAATGTTTCGGAGTTTAAAAATATATTATGTTATTCTATCATAACTGAAATTCATTATAGTTTTCTTATACAGCGAAGAAAAGTTAGACCTCTTCTGTAACATGTAAGTTTTCTGCAACATGTAAGTTTCAAACTAATATGAAGCAAATGAATGACAGCTGTCTTTGGATAAACTTAATTAATAACTTTTCCTATGAAACTCACGCTTTCAAAGACCAAACTACCTCCCAGTGTAATAGTACAATCGCGCTAATAAGTGATGTCTGGGCACCAAGTATGTGTTGATCAATAATTAGTATCAGCAATATCTAAGCTTCATTTCTTCATATCGTGTGAAGTATACAAATATGTTCCTACACTTACCCACTCTATTCAACATCTGACAGACATTAATACAGCACAGAGCAAGCCAAACGTAATGACAGCTGGGACATGACTGATTAGCGCGACCGTACATACGGACACTGTTAGGGTTGTGGCGTTGTTCATCTCTTCATAATTTCCAACTATAAATATATATTGATTGTTGTATTTATTCTTTAATACCATTCATCAAATCATGCATCACAAAAAAGGCTAGTCTGTCAATATGGATACGGTTATCAAGATAATGGGAACATGTAAAGTATAACATTATGCTATATCATTTACCTTTCAAATGTTAGTAATCAAATATTAATAATTCCACCATATTATAATTGTATCATAAATATATAGTTAAAAGGCAAATATACAGGTAGAGCTTCAATAGCTAAAACATCACACATACAGTTCAATCTTTGCAAACATCACACATACAGTTCAATCTTTGCAAACATCACACATACAGTTCAATCTTTGCAAACTTTGTACATTTGGTGAACCTACTGATGCATTCATTGGGGAGATTGTAGACACCAATCAAGCAGGGCAATACTCAGGGGAGGCCTCATAGGCATGTGTTAAGGAGTTACTGAAACCCCTGTTTCATGTGTCAGGCCTCTCTCACTGTTTCTGTTTGAGTCTCACTTATACTGAAAGTAATCCAGCTAGCTCTCACAAACACCTTCTCCTCCTATTAATTTCACTACACTAAACAAGCACACCACACTTTTTTCCAATACACCAAAGCATATCTTTTTAAGATGAACACCAATCACTCTCAATTTGGCTCTGTCACTCTTTCAACACTAGGGGAGATACTTGTTGCAAGCAACATTGCCTTTTGTCTCCCTCATACACAAAGACAAAATATAGGTAAATTGCTGACCCAGCAAGGAACATCTCCACACACCGTTACTAGATATAATGGATTTATATATAGTTGTTGTTGTTGTTGTTGTCCTCGTTCCATAAGCTGCCTGGCCGAACAGCCCCGAGTCCCTAAGGAAGGCCATGGTCACAATCGGGCTTTTCCACAGGGCTCTCCAGAGTGTAGATTATGGTGTTGGCGTAAGTGATTGTGTCGAATGTGTCTTCTATGACGTGTTTAATAGTATGGGGTGCTGTGTTGCATCCTGGGCAGGTGTCAACAACGGAGTTATCCAGTCTCTTTTGATAGCTCGGAAGAGATGGATGATGCCCACATCTCAGCCTGGCCAGGTGGACACCGTCCTCGTGAGGAAGGGAGGATTCAGAAGGATGGGTTTCGGGAGGTCGTGCCTGCAGTTGCGGGTTTTCTTTGAGTGGTTGGATGGAATGGTGGGAGATCTGAGTATGGATGTTCTGACATACGGAGCCCTGTATGTTTATTTAAGAGTTAGAATGAAGAGTTGAAGGAGTGCCGAATCACCCAAGCGGCGAAGCAGACCAGCGAGCGAACCAGCGAGTGGGAAACCAGCTCGTCTGCATACCAGCAAACAAGCCTTCACACCTGCGTGCGTCATAGGGGACCCTGCAAACTACTTCGATGACCCGACGCTATGACGGTGATCGACGCCAGGAGACTCCATTGGACCACGCACCTGCTACGCAACTCGAGGAGCTGTGATTGGGGCGCGCACTATCCCTCGCCTCCTGATTCGTTCCTACACCATCATTGTTTAGTATATAAGACCCGAGTAGTGGGCATTCAAATCAGTCTCATTTGGAGTTGGGAAGGTGAACTTGCAGCAGGAGGAAGACGGGGTGAAGTATTATAATGGGATTGTGACTGTCAGTCAGATTATATAAGTGTGTGTTAAGCGTGTTCGGTGTAAACACTTACGTTATGTTGGTTAGTGAGATATGTGATTGGGAATTAACGTTAACGCTACTATTATGTACTTAACTATTTTAGTTGACTGACTTGTTGACTAAAGCAACTCTTCAAGTAATTGGGTTATGATAAAAGTAATACTATTGTTCTATATTAAGACTTACGAGTTCTTTCATTTTCTTTTAATTAAGCTTACATTGCTTAACGGTGCTTTGTACGGTGATACTATTGTCTCTTATTAGTAATATTGCCTTAGACTAACATGACTGTTTTAATGTTACTTCTAGTGATTTCCTAAGCTGAAGAAAATTCTTCTAGATTCAAAATATTATTTTTGCTTTTCATATTATTTGAATAAGACCTGAATCGAATCTATGAAACGATCCTGTAACTTAATGTACTCATAATCAAACCTCAATGTTACGTGGTAAAGAAATACATTTAACTAATTATTAAATATATATCTAACTTTTTATGTGATTTTGATATTAATCCTGATGATAATAATAATATAATACTATTAACGTAAGACAAGAACCAAGAATAATAACTACATTAAATATAAATAAAAGGACATATAAGAAAACTATCTATTCATTTCAAAAAGGGTAAGAGACAGAAATATTCTTACTTTAATATTTATCTTTCAAGACTTTTTATAGAATTAATAGTCCTTCTTTAGATATAACTTCTTCGGTTCATAACCATAGCCTACTAAGCTTCGGTTAAATAATAATTCTTTGTAAATACTACATGACTTTAATTAGTTTCAGTATTTTTTCATAATTAAAGAGTATCAGTCAATAAAAGATACCAAGTCCTATAAGATCCAAAAGGAGAGGAAGCAACAACAGGAAATAATGTTATTAGATTTTACTTTTGTTTTGCCTTCAGCTGACTGATACCTTAATATATATCTCTGTGCTATCTAGATTCATCAAGTTAACCACTTGAGGATCAAGATACGTAACAGAAGAGTGGCGACCTCGCCAGGATTCGTTTCATACAGTTTCACTCAGTTTCATTACCGTTTCACTACTTAAAAACAAATATTAATCATGCCTCATCTAATTAGTGACGAAGATGCTCGAGTTTTCATAGAATCAGAACCCACAGCCCCTGATATTGACCGTCTGTCAAAATCCGAACTGAAAGTGCTTGCCTCACATCTCCAGTTAACTGTCTCAAACATGTCCAAAGTAGAGGTGGCTCAGACCATAAAAACCCACCTGTTCCCTGTAGAAGGCGGGGAGGGAGACGGAGCAGTTGGTGGGATCCCAAGTAAACCTAGCCAACTTGATAAACAATTGCCACCTGGTTTTACCGTTGATAAATTATTCGAACTAGAACAAACCAGAGCAAAGACCGAACAAGCCAGACTAAATGCCGAACAAGCCAGAGCAAATATAGAACTAGCCAGAATAAAGACCGAACATTATGAATATCAATATCGTACGGCTCAACTAAATGTCAACACAAATGCTCCCTTAATTGCTCCCCCTCTGGGATTGACTATGACTAGTGTCATTCCACCTTTCACTGAGGATAATGTGCAGGATTTCTTTGTTATGTTTGAGGAGGTTGCTGGAGGTATAAGGTGGACAAGAGATCAATGGCCTTTTACGTTACAAACCGTTTTGACAGGGCAAGCTCGAGCCACGTATTTATCAGAAGTAGCAGAGGTTAGGCAGGATTATGACAATCTCAAAGAAGCTATCCTAAAAACCTATCAATTGCAGTCTGAGGCTTACAGGCAATCTTTCCGTAAAAACCAGAAGAAAGTAGAAGAAACCCATGAGGTATTTGCCAGGACCATGACTAAAACTTTCAATCATTGGGTCAAGCGTAAGAAAGTCACAAGCTACAACGATCTGAAGGAGTTGGTCCTGTTAGAAAATTTCCTATGGAAAATTGATTCTTCTGTAGCCTATCATTTAAGGGGGAGAAAGGTAGATTGTCTTGCCGACGCCGCTGACATGGCTGACACATACGTGCTCAACAACAAATTTCTTGGAAAGAAGCCCTACGATAATTCTAGTTCTAATTTTAAGTATCCCAATCACAAATCTGACAGACCCAGTCACAAGCCTGTAACGTCTTCCCCAGCTAGCCAAAATAGAATTGTTCCCCCAACTAAAAATGCGACTCAGGGCAATGGTAACAGAGGTGGGGCCCAAAGTAATAGTAATGCTCAAAGAGGGAACGTTCCCGTATCCCCTAAAGTATGTACTTTTTGTGGCAAGAGAGGCCACCTAGCTTATCAGTGCTGGGCCAAGGAGAGAACCGAGAGATCGGGGCAGACAGTTGCCTCCGTTTCTCAAACTCCATATGTTCCTTTAATGCAGGACTCCCGACAGAAGGAGTACCTAGCACCAAAAGTTCCTTTAATACAGGACTCCCGACAGAAGGAGTACCTAGCAGCTAACGTAAATCATCTAGACAGGGGTGTAGTAGCATGTGTGGTGCAACCCACTAGGGTTAAGCCAATAATAATTTCACCATCAGTGCAGGACAGTTACCGTCCCTTTATTTCATCTGGCAACATGAGATTAAATGGTTCTATGAATGAGGTAAACATTTTGAGAGACACAGGTTCTACTAGCACCCTCATGGTGAATCCTTACACTGAGTGCCCACCTGGCGAACCAGTTGTAATGAGAGGTGCTGGAGGCCAATTTTATGCATACTTGGTAAAAGGCGAAATTGAATGTGAGTTACTACAGGGTGAGGCCACCATAGCTTTGTGTAGGTCCCAAGATATCCCTGTGCCAGGGGTAACACTCCTTTTGGGGAATGATGTAGCAGGTGAGAAGGTCCGACCAGACCCCATTTTGTCACTTTCCCCTGTTAACGAGCCACTAACCGGTGAGCTCGAAAAGGAGATGCCAACTGTTTTCCCTGTGTGTGCTGTCACACGTTCAATGTCTCAAGTAGCAGTTCCCTCAGACAGAAATGTACCGAATGTAAGAGTTGATGAAAGGGATGATGAGAGTGTGAATGACGCTCCAACTGTGCCTGATGATGTGACTGAGGTGAATTTATCTGACACCTTTATGGCTCATCTTGACCCTAACGATGACCATGAAACCCCTCCAAATTGTCCTAGTGGCCTGGTAGAGCTACAGAGAGATGATAGTGAATGAAAGGAGTTAGCTGCCAGGGCCGTGAGTGAAGAGGAATGTGAGAAGGAGGGTGGTGAATGTTACTACCTCAAAGGAGGAGTATTGTGGCGTAGATGGAGACCGCCAGACAGACCAATCGATGAAGGGGCCTGGGACGTCCATCAAGTAGTAGTCCCCAAACCTTGTCGTAGAGATATCTTGGAAATGGCACATTGTATACCATTGGCAGGACACCTAGGTGTGAGAAAAACTCTAGACAGAATCAGAGCCCACTTTCACTGGCCAGGAATGCGTGCAGATGTAGTGGAGTTTTGTAGAGTGTGTCACACTTGCCAGATGACAGGAAAACCCAATCAGAAGGTGCCTGTACATCCTCTGGTGCCCTTGCCCGTCTTCGAGAATCCTTTTACTCGGGTGGTAGTGGACATTGTAGGCCCATTGCCTAAGACTTCCCAAGGTAACAATTATTTATTAACTATTATGGACATGGCAACTCTCTACCAAGGAACTGCTCAAATTCTTCACCAGAATGGGTTTCCCCCATGAGGTGCAAAGTGATCAAGGTACTAATTTTACCTTTAACATTTTCCAGCAGTCCCTGAAGGAGTTGGGTATCGAGCATGTTAAGTCTAGCACCTACCACCCAGAGAGTCAAGGGGTTCTCGAACGATATCATCAGACATTAAAAGGAATGTTGCGTAAATATTGTACAGAGACCGGAGTTGAGTGGGATAAGGGGGTACCTTTTCTTTTATTTGCTACTCGTGAGGTTCCAACTGAATCCCTGGGTTTTTCCCCTAATGTGCTAGTTTTCGGTCACCAGGTAATAGGTCCTTTGCAACTATTGCAGGATAGCCTAGTTGGCCAGGAGGGGAACCAAAACCTCCTCAAGTATGTTTCAGATTTCAAAACCCGGCTGCGATCCTCATGTGAGTTTGCAGCTCAAAACTTGACAGTGGCTAAAAGCTCCATCAAGAACTGGTATGACAGAAAAGCCTGTGAGAGGGAGTTTCAGCCCGGTGATGAGGTTTTGGTCCTGCTCCCCCTTTTTGGCCAACCTTTATCTGCCAAGTTCAGGGCCCAAATAAGATCATTCAGAGGGTGAGCATTACCGATTATCTAGTAACTACCCCAGACAGGAGAAAGCCCACACAAGTATTCCATATAAATATGTTGAAACCCTACCATAGGTCCCCTGATTCCTCTCCTCCAGATTCTCCCACTGTGGCAGTGAATGTCAGGACCTGTGGACAGCCTGGTGCGGACGGAGTCTTCAGTTCTCTTACTGACCCGCAGCATACTGTTCCAGAGCCTGAAGGTATCCATGCAGACTTTGACTTGTCATGTAGCCGATCCAACTTTCAGTATAATTCAGTAGCTTGGGGGGAATTACCATCTACACTATGTCATCTTCCCTCTGATCAAGCGAACCAACTAATCTCTGTTTTATCTCAGTCTCCCAGTGTGTTCCGTGATACTCCAGGGCTCACTTCTTTGGCCGTGCACGACATCGACGTATGGGATGCAACTCCCATTAACCTATCCCCCTACCGTGTCTCACCACAACGCAGGAGTATACTGCAGGTCGAGCTTGACTTTATGTTATCAAACGAGCTGATCACAAGGGCCTTAACACCTAACGAGCGGCCTAGGCGGTAAATAATATGTAGCCACCAGCGGGGTGTTTTTACCCAATATAGGGCTGTTTACGTGATCATTTGCATGCCTAAATAAGATCCAGAGCGTAAAACAAGTATCTACCCCTGAAAGGGCATAAACAGAGCTTTCCAGTGACACCACAACGATCCTTGTATGACCGCTAGTTTTCTTGCAACAACCGCGCAACACGAGTGCAAAAACCATGTAATTCGGTACTTTCCCCACACAATCCACTATGTAGCGAGTGTGAGAGGGTGGAGGAGGGTGGGATTCATGTCAGTTGGTCGACCG
The DNA here is from genome assembly GCA_032716605.1 of Paralithodes platypus. NCBI lineage: Eukaryota > Metazoa > Arthropoda > Malacostraca > Decapoda > Lithodidae > Paralithodes > Paralithodes platypus. Next base: position 6,797,961 of record CM064505.1, on the reverse strand, counting down.
CGGTGGTCTGGAGCAGTCATACGCTCGCTACTCTCCTGCCACCACTTGTCTCTCTCTCTCAGCAACATTACGTGCTGAAAATGCCACACGACTTATGTTATGAGCCGCCACATAGTCCAAATTTCTTTCACTCGACATATGATGCGCGCCGCTAAAGAAGGGTTAAGCCAGTGGAGTAGTCCGGTCATACTTGTGCCAAAGCCAGACAGGAGCCATAGGTTATGTATGGACTATAGGCAAGTTAATGCTGTCACAAAGAACGATTCCTACCCACTGCCACAGATCAAAGATTACATTTACCGGGTTGGCCTCATACAGCAGTAAGATAATCTTAATGAGAGGATTTTGGCAATTAGCTCTCCCTTGTAGCGAGGTAAATATCATGCTTTAGTAGTGCGCTTTCAAGCCTTCAGCTGTGAGATGCCTTGCAGTTCGAATAACGCTCCAGCTACGTTCCGGCTATGTTCTGATGTGGTACCTGGAGACGTTGCCTACTTTGGGTGATATCCTTATTATATCCTCATTATAATCTTGCTGTTGCCAATCTGGTGGTGAATCTATTTATGTATTATGTTTAATATTATGTACTATACTCCGTAAACTCTTTTCTAGGGGGGAGGTCTGACATACGGAGCCCTGTATGTTTATTTAAGAGTTAGAATGAAGAGTTGAAGGAGTGCCGAATCACCCAGGCGGCGAAGCAGACCAGCGAGCGAACCAGCGAGTGGGAAACCAGCTCGTCTGCATACCAGCAAACAAGCCTTCACACCTGCGTGCATTATAGGGGACCCTGCAAACTACTTCGATGACCCGACGCTATGACGATGATCGACGCCAGGAGACTCCATTGGACCACGCACCTGCTACGCAACTCGAGGAGTTGTGATACCATCCCTCGCCTCCTGATTCGTTCCTACACCATCATTGTTTAGTATATAAGAGCCGAGTAGTGGGCATTCAAATCAGTCTCATTTGGAGTTGGGAAGGTGAACTTGCAGCTGTAGGAAGACGGGGTGAAGTATTATAATGGGATTGTGACTGTCAGTCAGATTATATAAGTGTGTTCGGTGTAAACACTTACGTTATGTTGGTTAGTGAGATATGTGATTGGGAATTAACGTTAACGCTACTATTATGTACTTAACTATTTTAGTTGACTGACTTGTGGACTAAAGCAACTCTTCAAGTAATTAGGTTATGATAAAAGTAATAGTATAGTGGGATTTCCTAAAAAAGGCCCTCTATAAGAATCTAGGAGCATTTTTGGGTAAAAGTTGGGAACCAGACTTTTTAGCATAATTCAGGCATGCCAAATTCGATAAACCCGGTTCCCAAGCGAAATTTTGAGTTTTGACCGTCTAATTTGCATAAACAAAATGGCCGCCAAATTGGAAATTTTTGACACTTCTTGAACCATTTTCTCCAATATCTCTCTAACTAGGCAAGCAAATATCACAAGTGAAGCATCTATACTTATGTTTTGAGGGTCAGGGAATGTCACTGAGGCATTTTTAAAGGAATCAGTAATAAGCCTAGACTTTAATATACATATTAGCGGCTGTCATTAGAGAAAAATCAATGGTTCCCAACTTTACCCCAAGATACTCCTTGATGCTTATGCAGGCAAAACAGGGCAATATCTGTCACTCACCTGAACTATTTATTGGAGTAGACCATATTCATGCAATACAAGGAGTTTGATCATCACTCTGTTCCTGACATGCACACATTGCAGTGCATCGTAACCCGGATTTGCAGCATTTGCACCGACGCGTCCTGCATTGTTTCTGGCAGGCACATGAAATAATTTCCAGGCAACTTTGTGGGATCGGACTCAATGACATCAGAATGGGTTGTAGTCCTGAATCGCCATGTTTCCATCCCATGTCTGTGGGTGCAGGAAGCTCAGGTACAGCATCCTAAAGGTAGCCTAGGGAATTTTCCCCAGGCTACCTTTAGGATCAACCTTTCCTGGTACCTGGCGCGGGGTACGAACCTCTGAAGGGAATTTAACCCCCCTAAAAACCCACAGGTTTTGAGATGCCTTGGGTGGGGTTCGAACCCTGGTTAGTGACGCACCACCATCACCACCAGGCCCGCGCGCTAACCCACTGTACTACCACGGACGTACAAAAGTATAGCAACCTTAGTCTGATTTTTAAGAACCACGGTGATAGTCTCTCGAGATGAGTTTATTGGACTTACCATCTACGACTATTTTCGAACCACGGTGATAGTCTCTCGAGATGAGTTTATTGGACTTACCATCTACGACTATTTTACGCTATACCTGACGTCAACTCGGGTTAGTATTATTGTGGGTGCGGGACATTTGCCCTCCGTCACGCGAACCCTATACCAAGAATTGAGATGGCTAAGGTAAAAAGGCTACGATACCCTACGACCTTACGAGGCTAGGGACTAGCCTAACTAAAAAGGAATGTCGTGTAATGCCCTCGAAAATGTCCCGCACCCACAATAATACTAACCCGAGTTGACGTCAGGTATAGCGTAAAATAGTCGTAGATGGTAAGTCCAATAAACTCATCTCGAGAGACTATCACCGTGGTTCGAAAATAGTCGTAGATGGTAAGTTCAATAAACTCATCTCGAGAGACTATCACCGTGGTTCTTAAAAATCGGACTAAGGCTGCTATACTTTTGTACGTCCGTGGTAGTACAGTGGGTTAGCGCGCGGGCCTGGTGGTGATGGTGGTGCGTCACTAACCAGGGTTCGAAACCCACCCAAGGCATCTCAAAACCTGTGGGTTTTTAGGGGGGTTAAATTCCCTTCAGAGGTTCGTACCCCGCGCCAGGTACCAGGAAAGGTTGATCCTAAAGGTAGCCTGGGGAAAATTCCCATTCCTATTTAACCTGGAAAAACCTAGCATTTCAATAATAACTACATTAACCCGTACAGCCCCAGTGACGCGCCTGACGCGTCGGCGATGTATGTAACGCACAGCCCCGGAGACGCGCCTGGCGCGTCACCCTAATTGCGCCGACCGTAACCTCAGGTGTAGCCACTCAAGAGGGCTCAGATTTGTATGGGAACTGTGTACGTATCCCACGCAACCGTGCCGATGGTTGAAAACTCTCAAAGTCCACGTGCGTGCGCGTGAGCGCGCAATTACCTGGTTTTTGGGGGTAATTGCCTTCAATTTTTTACTCTTGTAAAATACGTTTTCGGGGGATCTGTAGGACCATTCTTTAAGCTTTTTGAGCGGTTTTTCGTGGTTTTTCCTTCATTTCTAACCCATTCGCTATTGTTTCTGGAATAAAACATTTTTTTGAAAACCGGCCGGGTTCTGGTGAACAAACATTACAAAACTAGCCGGGGCTGGACGGGTTAAATATAAATAAAAAGACATATAAGAACACTATCTATTAATTTCAAAAAGGGTAAGAGACAGAAATATTCTTACTTTAATATTTATCTTTCAAGACTTTTTATAGAATTAATAGTCCTTCTTTAGATATAACTTCTTCGGTTCATAACCATAGCCTACTAAGCTTCGGTTAAATAATAATTCTTTGTAAATACTACATGACTTTAATTAGTTTCAGTATTTTTTCATAATTAAAGAGTATCAGTCAATAAAGGATACTAAGTCCTAAGATCCAAAAGGAGAGGAAGCAACAACAGGAAATAATTTTATTAGATTTTACTTTTGTTTTGCCTTCAGCTGACTGATACCTTAATATATATCTCTGTGCTATCTAGATTCATCAAGTTAACCACTTGAGGATCAAGATACGTAACAATGTGCTTCTGGAAGCTGGTTTGGGGTGGGCAAGGAGGGAGAGATGACAGTATTTTGTGTGTGATATCGTGTGCTGGGTGTTGTTTTGATATTACTTGGCGTCTGTGGGTGTGCTGCCACGTAGAGTAGTTGATGTTGTTGTTGTCGTTCCCTAGGCTGCCTGGCCGAACAGCCCCGAGTCCCTAAGGAAGGCCATGGCCACGATCGGGCTTTCCCACAGACCTCACAAGGAGTGTAGATTGTGTTGTTGGCATAAGTGATTGTGAAGAATGCAGTTTTCTATGATGTGTTTAATAGTATGGGGTGCTGTGTTGCATCCCGGGCAGGTGTCGACGACGAAGATATCCAGTCTCTTCTGATGGCTCAGAAGAGCTGGATGGTGCCCACATCTCAACCTGGCCAGGTGGACTCTGTCCTCGCGAGAAAGGGAGGATTCAGAAGGATGGGTTTCGGAGGTCGTGCCTGCAGCTGCGTGTTTTCTAGGATTGATTGGATGGAATGGCGAAATTTATGAGTATGGATGTGCTTCTGGAAGCTGGTTTGGGGTGGGCAGGGAGGGAGAGATGGCAGTATTTGTGTTATGCCCTGTTTTTCTACAGGATTAACTTGGGTAATGTGGGTTCTATCTTACTGGGTATATAAGGCTGCATGCACAATACAAGGTATGAGGAATAGAGAACACAAAATAAACACACGGTAACACGACACACGATCACTTTTATTTAAGTAGATGTATAAAAAGCATAGACAAATAGTAATTCTCGTACAAAACAAATAATAGAAGGGAACTGCTAGCATTAGCGGATCTGGATGGAGCCTAGTCTCCCACTTCCAACGTTCAGGTATACTCTTCTGATCACAGGTTTAGTTAGCAAGTTTTATTATACTGGAAGACCTCAATATATTCATGTAATTCAATTTCACTGATTTGATCTCTTACTGGCTGGTCGCGTGCCCAAGTAGCAGCTCACAGTTAGGATAAGACACGCGTATATGGTAGAACACGGAATCTCTAGTAACCTCATGGGGGTACTGATCTAAGGTTTATATTCTTATGGCAGAAATACGTAGAACACAAATCAGTGGGCGAACATTAGATATCACTAGGGTTTTAATATCTGAATAAGGTAATTACGAGAGTCAATGTCGCCTGTTAATTAATGAACACTGATACGCTTAGTACGTCCCAAATGGAATAGTTAAATATGAGTTACACTGGGCAAGGTTTTAGCCACTTCATAGAAAGTTAATAAGTGAGTGTCAAACTGGTACTATAACACTTAGTACTAGTACTGGTGAGTTATCTGCTCAACAGGTGGCGTTGTGTGTGTGTAAGTGTGAGAGTCCGTGTGTAGGGGGTGAGACAGTGAAGCACCGGAACGAGGTGGCTTCAGAGATGGGGTCGTTTCGGGCCATGAGTGAGCACCGTGCCTCATGTGAAGGCAAGATGGCAGGTGCTCGTTGTACTCTACGTGCTTCACATGTCTCACTCCCTAGACTGGAACAAGACCTCACGGGCTTCACTGTTCATTGTAAAGCGGTGGATGTTAAGGCTCTCAGCCTATGCCCGAGAGGAATTAAGCTGGAATATAGAAAAAAAAAAAAGAAAAAAAAAAAACATGAATCTTGAATAGTATTTGTAGGTCTGGTCCTGGTTATCTTGCTTCCGGTGATGTTGGGGGCTAACGACTGGTTCCTCGGCCGTCCAGGTGGTCCAAAATGTAGGAAGTTCTCAAGTCGGATCTCTTGACGATCGGTGCTGGCTACACACTTATATACCCACGAATTTGTGTGAAGGTTATAAGGTGCACGTTAGGACTTGTACATGGACAGCTCTTGTATTTAACTTCTGCCATGGAGTCTGCCGGCTCGGGAATCTCTCAACTCAGGAACAACACAAGGGCAGAGCTAGAGGTTAACTTCAGGGTAGTGACCACTGGGTGGTGTCTAACTTTCAATTGATTTGACTGGGGGCGGGAGCTAGGTTTATAGGCTCGGTTCTGGACCCTGTAGACAATAGGGATCTCGAGTCTTATGGATTTATTTGAGCTCTCAATAGATATGGGGACTGGGTAAGATGGTGATTACTGTTGTGGCACATGGCTATAGGAAGCCTTCAATTTGTGATATAACTGAGCCTTAGTAAAAGGTACTATTTTGGCTATACTGGAAGTATTTATGGAAGGGAGACTGGATCTACTTTGCGGGGAGGACTGGGACAGCTGTGATAGGGGCGTCTCTATTATATTGCTCAGTCTTTGTTCTATTGCATAGCTGAGGTGCTAATTTGACTATCCGAGTATGCAAAACAGGTGGATGGGTTATTGTGGGTATAGAGAAGTGAGTAAGGGGGCTAGACATGCATGGTTAGTTCATTGATAGGAAGAATTCCTAGGCTACCTGGCAATGACCCGGAAGTCAAAACAGGGGTCAGGTATACCTCCGCGGGGGTGGGGGTCTCCCTCCTCGGGTGGGTAAAAAGGGGTAGCCGGGCGCTCTCCCTCTGGGATGGTCGTCCGGCGGCTGTGGCTAGGGGCTTGCCATATCACCAGTGTTTGTAATAACCCTCAGTTTATGAGACAGATGTGGGTGTTCTTAATATCAAAACCGAAGGTGCCTTGGCTAGTTGGGTGTACTCGGTTGGCTGTTAATTGCATGGCTTGCTGGATGTGGTGGAGACTGGTTGCTAACTCTGCCACATTTATCTGGAAGTATGGTAATAGAAATTAGTTACTGGCGAGGCGGCGAGCCTCGCACCGACGACCATGGGGTGCAGGGTTGTGAATGGGTTGTAAGAGAATAGATGGCATGCAAGGGGTTAGTAAAGTTCTAATGTTGTTCTGGCCTACTAAGTGAAGGTAGGCTGGATAGGAGTATATATATAAATGGTTGGAGAGCATTAGCAACGGAAAAATCAAGGATCTTCAAGAGGTATGAGAGAGAGGCTAGGTCGGACAAGAGTCGAGAAGCGCGGGTATCTTAATGAGAGGGGGGGAAGCTCAGGGGCTACAGGGAAATTTGCCCCTAAGGTCCCTGGGTGTGGGGGTGGCATTAGGCTACAATTGATATTGGAGTTTGAAAAGACAGTGAAAGTACGTTAGTCAAATGCTACCGGGGATGCAAATACGGGGTGGTATATGAGTCTGGAAAAGATAGAATCATGTGGACTGTGGGGCGGTGGGGGAGAAGGAGGTTAACTGTAGGTGTGTGCGTGACTTGTGGATAAAGTAAGGAAAACATGGTGTATTATTTCTCGTACATACGAGGGGTTATGGACCTATTATTTGACACGCTTTTTTGTACGTCTAGGTGTCCCTGGGAACTGCGTTTTCTATGAAATATAGACCCAAGGAAAGCGGCAGTTCGTAGGGGTACTGCGTTATTGTTTCGAGGTAGTCATGGCTGTCTAAGTCTTATGGGGGCAATGGTTCTATATCTTGGTGTACCCGTGGGTATCTTTAATTTCTTATGAGTTTGGCCATGTGGTTTCTTTTTTTACATCTACTTCTCGGATGTAAGAACTTACATAGATATAGGGTTGTCGGATTGGTTGGCGTTGGCTCAACTCAGGGACAGGGCATGGATGTTTTTAATATGAATGTATATTCTTGTTCATCATCGTGTAGGTAGAATCGGGCGGTTAAGAGGTGTAGGACACGAAGTAATATGGCGTAGTGTGGACTGTGGACACGAAGGAGGTAAGTGGAAGACATATGTGGAAGACGTATGGAAAACGGTGAACACAATGGCGGATAAAGATACTTAACCTAGGATTGAATACATAGATTTTATGGGCGATGAGTCTTCAGAAACTTAGTCTGGCAAGACAAGATATGTTAGGGAATGTTAACATTAATACTTAAACTAAGGATTAAAAACATAGATTTTATGGGGCGATGGGTCTTCAGAAACTTAGTCTGGCAAGACAAGATATGTTAGGGAATGTTCATATTAATACTTAACCTAAGGATTGAATACATAGATTTTATGGGGGCGATGGGTCTTCAGAAACTTAGTCTGGCAAGACAAGGTATGTTAGGGTATGTTAATATGAATATCTTAAACCTAGGGACAGCATGGGTGTATTAACTTCTAAGGTATATAACAACTACTTCTCGGATGTAAGAACATACATAGATATAATTATGGCTGTCTGATGTGTTGGCATTGGCTCAACGTAGGGACAGGGCATGGGTGTTTTTAATATGAATGTATATTCCTGTTCATCATCTTTGTAGTTAGAAGTGTAGGACACGAGGGGGTAGTGTACGTGAGGTGTGGAAAATGGTCAGTTTAGAAGGGGTATGTGGGTGCGGCCTGGAGCTGCTTAGCCCTGCGGGCTTGGGCCTGTCTGAATTGGCTGGCTCGGTCAGCTGGTCCTTTCGTTCTGTGGACCTTTCTTTCGGGTGTTTCTGTGTGGTGTTCGCTCGTGGCTTCTGTGGTGGGTTTCTTGTTCTGGGGCATTTTAATTTGTTTGTGATACCGTGTGCTGGGTGTTGCTTTGATATTCCTTGGTGTCTGTGGGTGTGCTGCCATGTAGTGTAGAGGGTAGTGTTGGTTTGTGGAGGCTGCAGCCAGGAATTGGGTGCCTCTCATGTCCAGGTGTTCTTTGGCTTTGAGGACTTTGGTTTCTTGATGTAGGTGGTCTGTAGATATAGTAGTTGTGCAGCCTGTTATAATTTTTAGGGTTTTGTTTTGAATAGTCTGCAAGGTCTTGTGTTGTATTTCAGCTAGGTTAGAAGCCCAGGCAGGGCTTGCATATTCCATCACTGATCTTATGTATCGTTTATATACTGTGGTGGTAGTTTCTTTGTTATGTCCAAATATTGTGTGGGCAAGTGACCTGAGGGCATTAAGTCTGGGTGTCAGTAAATTTGTTATGTTTGTGATATGTTGTTTGAATGTCATTAGAGTATCATATGTTACTCCTAGGATTTTTGGTGCGTGTGTGTGTGTTAGGGGGGTGTTGTATATGGTGAGGTGCAGGGTGTATTGGTGTTAAGCTGTCCAGCTTGTGAGGAGGGTTGCAGTGGATTTGGTTGGGGACAACTTGAATCTGTTTGTAGTGCACCAGTCATGTACTGTAGTGTGTTGAGATAGAGTTGAAGGAAAAGTGTTGCACTGTTTGGGTCTTGGTGTGTGCATGTGAGTGTTATGTCGTCTGCGTAGGAAGTTATATTTATTTGGGGTGCATGGGGTGTTGGTATATAATGCATGTACAGATTGAAGAGTGCGGGCGACATGACGAATCCTTGCGGGACTCCGTCTGTGAAGTTTCTGATGCTAGATGATTGACCAGCAAATGATGCATATGCATATCTGCCTGTTAGGTAGTTGGCCAGCCACCCTTTCTTATTGTTGTGCATGCTTGTGTTGTAGATTTTGTTCGTTAGGTTGAGGCAGGGTAGGGCATCTAAGGCTTTACTGATGATGAGTGTGGCAAGTAGGGATCTGTGTGGTGGTCTGGCTGAGTTGATGCCTTCAAAAGCTCTTTGTGTGAGGTCTGTAAGAAGAGTGTTTGTGGAGTGTTATGGTTTTAAGCCATGTTGTGTTGTTGTTGTTACTGTTCCCCAGGCTGCCTGGCCGAACAGCCCCAAGGGTCCGAGCAAGGCCAAGGCCATGACCGAGTGCCCCCACAGAACCCTCCCTGCTTACCACAATAAAGCCTGGTGACCGAAGCCACTCCAAGGTGGGGACCTGAGGAGGGTGCGGAAACGCCCGCGAAACCAAAGCTCCACCTAGGGCAATGTGCCCCTCAGCAATTATGAAGAGAAAGTTGAGGGGCAAAGGAAAAATGTGACACTTTGGCTTCCAATCTGCCAACTTCTAGGTTGGCAGATTGGGAGGTCAATCCACGGAAGAGACGCCATCACTTGAGATCAAGAAAATATATAAGTAAAAGGAACATTCAGAGTAAGCTAAGGGTATGGCAGAGATCGCTCAGCTCTCACTCTGTTAGACCAGCCCATTACCACATGACTAGAACCCAATCCTCTCAGCATCAGCTAAGAAAGGCCCTAGAAAGCCGCCTTTGGCGGGGGGGGGGGATAGCTCCCCTATTTCAACACCTTTCGGGGTTGGGCACCCGCCCAGCCATGCTCCAACACAACAGCCATGTTGTGTTGGAGCTAGGTGTAGTGGGGAGATTGTAGGCACCAATCGATCAGGGCTAGACCCAGGTGAGGTTATAGGCATGTGATAAAGAGTCGCTGGAACTCCTGTTTCATTTGCTTGGCTTCTCTTACTGATTTTCTTTGTGCCTCATTTACACTGAGAACAATCCAGCTAGCTCTCACAAACACCTCCTCCTCCTATCCACTTCACTACACTAAACATGCACTCCACACTTCATTCCTCCACACCAAAATTAAAAAAAACAAAATTATGAATTCTAGCCCAGCCTCGGAGTCCCCAGGGGGGGGAGGGGGAGGGGGGGACTATAAAATGCCCCCACACCCGACCGACCATCCCCTGACGGCCCCACACAATTACCTGGACCTCGGCCTGTTACTCTTTCTATTAATTTCTGCAACATTCGCGGACTTTCCTCTAACTTTCACTCTGTTGAGCACCATCTCTCCTCCTACAAACCAGATCTTCTCTTCCTCACCAAAACTTAGGTGTCTGTAGCAACATCCAGCAGCCCCTTCTCTGTATCCTCCTACTTTCTCTATCCTAGTTTCAAAGCCAAAGGCGGATGTTGTGCATATGTGCACAGCAAACTCACTTGCTCTCGCGTTCCCGATTTCGACTCCTCTGAATTCTCAACTTTATGGCTCAAACTTTCCTGTCATTCTCTTACTAAATATTTCTGTGCTGTCTATCTTTCCCCTAACTCTACCAACTTTCCCAAATTCTTTGACTATCTAAACTCTACAGTGGAACACATTCTATCCATTTCTCCTTTCTCAGAAATCTCCATCTTAGGAGATTTCAACGTTCACCACCGCCAATGGCTCTCCTCTCACACTACTGATCCACCTGGTGAACAAGCCTACATCTTTTCTATCATAAATGACCTAGAGCAGTTAGTTCAGCAACCCACCCGTATCATGGATCGCATCGGAGATCGGCCCAACATTCTTGACCTGTTTCTAACTTCTAACCCTTCTTCTTATACTGTCGATCTTTTCTCTCCTTTGGGCTCCTCCGACCATAAACTTATCTGTGTCACCTGTCCTATCTCTCCAGTACGGCCACCCGATCCTCCTAGCCGGCGGCGCTTGTGGCACTTTGGCCTTGCCGACTGGGAGGCTCTCCGGCAGTACTTCTTTGATTTCCCATGGAATGATTTCTGCTTCCATGGCCGAGGACCCTCGGAGAGTGCTGAACGCATTACCGAGGTAATCCTATCGGGCATGGAAGCATACATTCCATTCTCTTTCTCTCAGACTAATGGTAAAAAATCTTGGTTTACTCACGCCTGTTCTACTGGTGTCCGCAATAAGGAGGAAGCATTCAAACGGTACCGACGCCTTAAAACTCAAGACTCTCATTCTTCCTATGTTTCTGCCCGGAATCAAGCCAAATCTGTTCTTCGACTTGCCAAACACTCTTTCATCAATAATAAATGCACTGAACTATCCAACTCTAGCTCTTCCCAAGCTTTCTGGCATCTAGCCAAAAACCTCTCCAACAATTTCTCTTGCTCGTCTTTCCCTCCCCTTTCCCACTCTGATGGCACAACCATCACTTCTTCCTCTGACAAAGCTAAACTCTTCGCTCAAACTTTTGCTAGAAACTCCACCTGGGATGATTCCGGTGCTATTCCTCCCTCTCCGCCCTCCTCTCTCTTACTTATGCCTAATATCCTAATCTCTTCCAAAGATGTACTTTCTACCCTCTCTGGGCTTAACACTAATAAGGCGTACGGTCCGGACGGTGTTCCTCCTATTGTTCTCAAAAACTGTGCTTCCGTGCTGACTCCCTGCCTGGGCAAACTCTTTCGTCTCTGTCTATCCTCTAACGTCTTTCCTTCATGCTGGAAGTTTGCTCACATTCAACCTGTCCCAAAGAAGGGTGACCGCTCTCAACCCTCCAACTATCGTCCAATTGCTCTCATCTCTTGTCTTTCTAAAGTTTTTGAAACTATTCTTGCTTCCAAATTTCTTAAGCATTTCTCTTCTCATAATCTGCTCTCAGATCGCCAGTATGGCTTCCTTAAGGGTCGCTCTACTGGTGATCTTCTTTCATATCTTACTAACTCTTGGTCATCCTCCTTTCGGGACTTCGGTGAGACTTTTTCTATTGCACTAGACATATCGAAAGCCTTCGATAGAGTCTGGCATAATTTTTAATTTCTAAACTACCCTCCTTCGGTTTCTATCCCTCCATCTGTGCCTTTGTCTCTAATTTCCTTTCCGGCCGTTCCATAGCCGCGGTTGTGGACGGCCATTACATAAGAACATAAGAAAATGGGAGTCTGCAGAAAGCCGATCGGCCCAAGCAAGGCAGATCCCTGTCCCACACAACCCCAATTCAATTACAATGCCCAATTATAGGCTCAACACTCTAATACCCTGAGGATCATCTTACCAAAACGGTTAGAGATTAACGCAGGATTATGGGGGTCTGCAGAGCGCTGATTGGCCCAACCCGGCTGATCCTCCTTCACACCCAACCATTCTCGTCCATATGCTTATCCAATTTCATCTTAAAGCTCCCTATCGTTCTTGATCCCAGTATATCACTTGGTAGCCTATTCCACCCATCTACAACTCTGTTACCAAACCAATATTTGCCTATATCTTTTCTGAAACGAAATTTATCTAATTTGAAACCATTTGTACGAGTTATTTCGCTATCACTGACCTTTAGTACATTTTTCATGTCACCTTTATTAATTCCACTAACCCACTTGAATACCTCTATCATGTCACCTCTAACTCTGTGTCTCTCTAACGAATGTAAGCCTAATGTCTTCAACCTTTCTTCATACGGAAGATTTATAATATTATGGATAATTATTGTCATTCTACGTTGTACTCTCTCCAATGAATCTATGTCCATTCTGTAATAAGGACACCAAAATTGAACACCATAATCCATATGGGGTCTCACTAATGACAAGTAAAGTTTTAAGATAACATCAGCAGTTCTGTTACTCACACTCCTAGATATGAACCCGAGAATCTTGTTTGCCTTATTACGAACGCTTTTACATTGTTTTCTAGGCTTCAAATCATTGCTAACAAAACACACATAGATCTTTCTCACAGTCTGAGTTTTCTAATTTCATATTAGCTAGTTTATATTTAAAATTTGTATGCATCTTAATATTATAATATAATTATTATATAAGGGCAAAGGGGAAAGAGGAGTGTGTGGTAACCACCGAGGAATATGTCTTCTAAGCATAGTAGGGAAGGTATACAGTAGGGTAGTGATTGAGAGAGTGAGAGTGAGAACGGAGAAATGGATAGGCGACGAGCAGGGAGGTTTTAGGAAGGGAAGAGGATGTGTAGATCAGATTTTTACCCTGAATTGTGTTGTGGAGAAGTATCTGGAGAAGAAACAAAAGGTGTATGTTGCCTTTATGGACTTGGAGAAGGCCTATGACAGAGTGGATAGAGAAGGTTTGTGGAAAGTACTTAGAATATACGGAGTAGAGGGCAAGTTGCTGAAAGCAGTGAAGAGCATGTATGAGGGTGCAAAGGCGGCAGTACGTGTGGAGAGTGAGCAGAGCGAGTTCTTTGACCTGAATGTTGGTTTGAAACAGGGGTGTGTGATGTCCCCGTGGTTGTTTACTGTATATATGGATGGAGTCATGAAAGAAATACTATCAAGAGCAGTGGATGTTGGTGTATCGCTGAAAAGGGAGGGAAATGAGTGGAAGCTACCTATATTGCTGTTTGCGGATGATACAGTTCTGATGAGTGATAATGAATGGGAGTTGCAGGGTCTGGTAAATGAGTTTGGAACAGTGTGCGAAAAACGGAATTTGAAGGTAAATACGGGGAAGAGCAAGGTTATGGTCTTCGAAAGGGGTGAAGTCACAGAGTGTGAGGTGAAGCTGAACGGTCAGGCTATGGAGATCGTCAACTCTTTTAAGTATCTGGGCAGTGTGTTGAGTAAAGATGGGACTATGGATGAAGAGGTGCGGGAGAGGGTACAACAGGGGAAGAGGGTTGTAGGAACGCTAAAAGCAGTAACAAGAAATAGGGTGGTCAGTATGGAAGTGAAGAAGTCCTTGCATGACAGTGTGGTAATCCCGACACTGACTTACGGAAGCGAAGCATGGACGTTGGTTGAGAGACTCAGACCAAGAGTGAGAGCAGTGGAAATGAATTACTTAAGGAGTGCGTGCGGAGTTACATGGAGGGATAGACAGACTAATGAGGAAGTAAGAAGGAGGTGTGGTGTGGAGGTAGATGTGCTGGAAAGTGTGAAAAGGAACAACTTGAGATGGTTCGGCCATATTGAACGTATGGAAAGCGAGAGAATGACTAAGAGGGTGTACGAGAGCGAGGTGGAGGGACAGAGGGGGAGAGGTAGACCGAATATGAGGTGGAAGGATGGAGTGAGGAACTACATGAACGAAGGCGGTGCTGGTTGGGGGGAGGGGCGTCGACTGACTGGGGACAGAGGTGCATGGGGGCGGTTCGTTCGTGGCCACCCCTTCGGGGATCACGGCGTCAGGCAATAGATAGATAGATAGATGCATCTTACCTATCTTTAATACCTTGCATTTGTCAATGTTAATCTTCATCTGCCATTTTACTGACCATTCGTGTAAGGTATCTAGATCCCTTTGCAGACACTCTATATCTCGAACTGAATCAATTTTTCTCCCCATTTTAGTATCGTCTGCAAATTTACTTATCCTACTAGTTATACCTAAATCAAGGTCATTTATGTATATAATAAACAACAGAGGACCTAATACAGATCCCTGGGGGACACCACTCTTGACTGATCCCCATTCTGACTTAGTACCATTTATGCTGACTCTCTGCTTCCTACCAATTAGCCATGACCTAATCCATCCTAACAACGCCCCACCTCTTCCATGTGCCTCAACCTTTCTCATCAATCTCTCATGAGGGACTCTGTCGAAAGCTTTACTGAAATCTAAATATATAATATCATATGACTTGTCATTATCTACTGCTTCATATACCTCTGAGAAAAAACTAAGCAAATTAGTAAGGCAAGAACGTCCCTGAGTGAATCCATGCTGAGAAGAATTGATTAAGTTAAATGTTTCTAAGTGGTTTCTCATTTTCCTAGCAATAATTGACTCTAGTAGCTTTCCTATGATTGAAGTGAGACTAATGGGACGGTATTTGGATGCTATTGATTTATCACCTTTTTTGAAAATCGGAACTACATTTGCAAGCTTCCAAGCTTCTGGAACTATACCTGTTTCTAATGAATTGTTAAAAAGAAATGTTAATGGGTAACTTAACTCATCTCTGCATTCTTTTAATACTCTAGCATATACCTCATCGGGACCAGGCGATTTCTGAGGTTTCAGTCTGTCAATTTCCTTAAGCACATCATTTCTACTTATAGTAACCGTACTTAACCTATTTTCTATACTATCGCTATATACCTTACGGACTTCTGGAATCTGTGCCAAATTTTCATTAGTGAACACGGATAGAAACTGACTATTTAATGTACTGCACATTTCTAAATCATTTTCTGTCATTTCTCCTATCGAAGTTTTAAGGGGGCCTATTTTATCTCTAACTTTAGATTTATATAGCTGGTAAAAAGCCTTAGGGTTATTTTTTGAGTCATTGGCTATCCTGATTTCATAATTTCTTTTGTCTGTCCTTATACCTTTTTTAACCTCTCTTGATAGATTCTGATAGTAAGCAAGTAGGTGAATTTCGCCTTTCTTAATTTTTCGATATATTCCTCTCTTTTTTCCTAGAAGATCTAATAGTCTATTATTCATCCATTTGGGTTGGTTCTGTGTTGATCTAAATTTTCTTTTGGGGATATATTTATTTTGCGCTTTGTGGAGTGAAGAAATAAAATTATTATATGTAGCTGTCAAATTATCCTGAGTTAAGACAGGTATCTGAGAGAGAGTATGTTCATTAGCGCACCTGGGTCCACTTAATAGTTTAACCATAGGATCGTCTCTTAAGGCTCTTCTTAATCAACCATAATTGGCTTTTCTGAAATCTGGGATAAGTGTCGTATTCTCTTCAGCCTTTCCTGTCCATTGTATGTTAAAATAAATTGATTTATGATCACTATTTCCTAGTTGGTCTCCTATCTCTACATTATTTATCATTTGTTCATTATTTCTGAGAACTAAATCGAGGATATTATTACCTCTAGTAGGCGAGTCTATGAATTGAAATACAAAACTATCCTGTACCGCCTCAATAAACTCTTTTGAATCTGAGTCGCCGATTTGATGCTGCCAATCAATATTCGGAAAATTAAAATCCCCCATAATACACACATTGCTAAACCTTGATGCTATTTTCACTTCCTGCCATAAAGCTGTACCTTCGTTTCTACTCATATTTGGTGGTCTATAAATAACTCCAATAATTATGGTCTCAGTACCTTCGCTAACCTCTACCCAAACACTTTCGTTATCAGTATTTAGTCTAATACCTGATTTAATACAGCTTTTTAAAGAACTCCTGACAAACACTGCTATTCCGCCGCCCCTCCTACTTGTTCGGTCGCGTTTAAACAAACTATATCCTGGTATATGGAATTTTGCTAAAAAATGTCTTGATTCTGTATTAATCCATGTTTCAGTCAGTGCTATAATGTCTATATTTTCGTTGCTAACAAGTGCTCTAAGTTCATCCATTTTGTTACATAAACTCCTACAGTTTGTATAATATAATCGCAATTAATTAATTTTACTGGTATCGGATTTACCTTTATTTCTAACTGAATTCCCATCTTCTGTTACACCTTCAATATTTCTACTAGCAGTACAATTAAAATCCTGTGACTGATATTTTCTATTCCTATCTGATGTATCAGTACGGCAATTTACCCTATCTAGACAATTATTCTTACTCATATTCTCAGGCTTTATTTTCAGCGAAACCCCGCGACAATCCTATCTATTGACCTAGCTAAATTTGCCACCCCTAGCCGAGAAAGATGAACCCCGTCCTGTGCGTACAACTGATTTTTACCATAGAAACGAGTCCAGTTATCAAGGAATGGTATTGCATTTGCATTGCAGTATTTTCCCAGCCGACAATTGATACCAATTGCCCTAGATGACCATTCCTTGCTGACCCCTCTCCGTGGCAAGATACTGTGTACTACAGGTATGCCTCCCTTCCTCCTAACTTTATCTAACACCTCCCTGTACTCCCGAAGCAGTCCTTCCGTCCTACCTTTACCAACATCATTGCTCCCTGTATTGAGACAGATAATGGGGCTATCTCCAATATCTTTCATGATGTAATCAATTTCCTCTAACACCTTCCCAACCCCGGCACCAGGCAGACAGACAAGCTTCCTAATATCAGTACAGGTGGACCTAGCTAAGTGTCTGACCATGGAGTCCCCAACAATTGAAAAGTGAACATTGTTCACTTCCTCGCCCTATAAACTCTGGTGTTCCTCAGGGCTCTGTCTCCTATTCTCTTTCTAATTTTTATAAATGATCTCCTTAACTGTACCTTAATTCCCATCCATTCATACGCAGACGACTCAACCTTACACTACTCCATTAGTTTTTCAGAATGCCCCAGCCAGCAATCCCTCAACGATAAACGTAATGAAGCCATAGAACTCTTAAATTCTGATCTAAATACTATTTCCAATTGGGGCAGAGAAAACCTTGTTAACTTTAAAAGCTTCCAAAACCCAATTTCTCCATCTATCTACCCGTCAGGATCTCCCAGCGGACTATCCCTTATTCTTCAACAATACAAAAATCAACCCTTCATCTTCTCTCAATGTTCTTGGTGTCTCTTTTTCTTCTGCTCTCATTTCGAAGGACCATATTACCAGTCTTGCAAAGGCAGCCTCCCAGAAGCTGGGTGTTCTCAACCACCTTAGGGGGTTCTTTTCCCCTGCACAGCTTCTTGCTCTGTACAGGGGCATAGTGCGCCCTTGTATTGAGTATTGTTCACATGTGTGGGGAGGTTCCTCTCACACCGCTCTCCTAGACAAAGTTGAAAGGAAGGCCTTTCGTATCATTAACTCCCATCCACTCACCAACTCTCTGCAATCTCTCTCTCTCTCCGCCGCAATGTTGCATCTCTCTCGCTATTCTATCGCTACTATAATAATCAGTGTTCCTCAGAGCTATCCCAGTGCATACCACCTCCTTTACGTAGGGCACGTGGTACCCGTCTTGCAACTCAATCCCACCCCTACTCTGTGCAACTCTCCAACCCAAGAGTGAAATGTTACTCTCAGACTTTCTTCTACTCAACAGCTGAGCTTTGGAACTCTCTCCCAGAATCAGTCTTTCCCTCTTTCTATGACTTAAATTGCTTCAAACTCTGTGTGTCCAGGCACTTTGGCTCGAACGACCCTTGATTTTGGCCCTGTCACTCTTTCAACTATGGGGGAGGCACTCGCTATAGGCAGTTATGCCTTTTGCCTCCCTCAATCACATAGAAAAAAAGAGGATTATATAGTTATTCTGAATTAATTTTGCCGGTCACCGGAGTGCATAATGTGGATTTGCTGTTCAAGCCAGAAGTGTGATCAACTTTGAGAGGGTATTATAATTACAACATCTAATTCAGGTCCTCTCTTGGATGGAATGTTTATCAAGAAGCCGGCAGTGTCATTGGGTGGCATTGTTGTTTGTACATTATTTATATATCAAAATATATCTTATTGAAATGTTATTAACATTAAATGAAGCTTTTATGCTCGCTCATCCCATTTTGATCAACCCAGACGTGACCATAAGAAGGTGTCCTTAACATTTACAATACTCGACGTACTTCGTAAGAGTATGTGTCTTACAACTAAAGTGTCCACTTGGTGACAGGAAGCTGATATTGCCATTTGGCAGCAAGGAAGTTGAACTACCGCTCACTTCCTTTCCAGTAAAATGTATGTTTGTATAACTCAGGCATATCCACCATAGCTGTGGATTGCCGACTCAAGACTGATCCCGAACAGGGACAACACAACACAAAAACAAAATAAATATCTTACACACCTCTAGGCTGCCCATGAGAAGACCCAGAGACCTAGGTCTATTTGGGGTCCCCAGCTAAGAAACCTCGGTCCCAAACCTCCGGGTGAGGTTCCTGTCTTAGCAGGCAGACACGCAGCGAAGCCAACCACCGCAATGCCCGCCCACCTTACTTCCAGGCATGACCCTTCACAACATAGACAGGCTCCCCAGTCCAGGTGCCTGACGGACTATTATCTAGTCCAACTGGCACTCGACCCACTCTTCCTACGACAGTGTTATCACTCATCTATTCACAAGCATTCTTCATTCATTCCTATACATTACCACTCCTCTTGCCTGTTCTTCAGTCATCTCTTTACTTTCCAACGCTTGTACTATACCATCTCTCCATCTTAACCGAGGTCTTTCCCTCCCTCTATTTCCCATTGTTTCTGACTCACATAGAGTATATTCTCTTTGTAAGCCTTTCCTCACCCATTCGTTCAACATGTCTATACCAGCATAGCACCCTTCTTTCCACTCTGGCCGATAAGGGTTCCTGTTGTACCACTCTCCTACTTGCCTCTTCATTCCTTAATCTGTCTCTGTGCGTTACAACCACACATACTCCTCAAGCAGCTCATATCCATCCCATCCAACTTTATTTTTTCTTGTGCCTTCAAAACCCATGTATCAGCCCCATACATCACTATTGGTACAACTATCTCTTGATATACTGTTAGCTTTCATTCCTAGATTTCTCACCTTCCACATACCTCCCATTGCTCCGAAAACTTTCCTTCCTTTACATACTCTCTATCTTACCTCCATCTCCACACCTACGTCCCTATTTATCACTCTTCCTAGATATTTAATACACGACACTTGTTCCAGTATTTCCCCATCCAGTTGTACATTTACATTTACCCTACGAACATCTCTATAACACACCATCACTTTACTTTTGTTGACATTCATCCTCTGCTGCCTCCTCCCACATAGCACACTAAACTCTTTTACTATACGTTGCAGTTTCTCCTCAGAATCCGCTGTGTCATCAGCAAACAGCAACTGATTTACCTACCAATCTTCACCATTGTTTCCGACTAAACCCAATCCTCTACCCATAGTTCTAATTTTTACCTCCCTTACCACACCATCCAAATATGCATTAAACAATCGTGGTGACATTGCACAACCCTGTTGCAGACCTACATTTAACGTGAACCATTCACTCAACTCATTTCCTACTCTAACATACGTTCTGCTCTCTTCATAACAAAACTCTTGACTGCTACAGTATAATGTACTGCTCGAAATTCTCTGTTATAGTAATTCACAGGAAAACCCTTTACTAAATAATACATTCATATCAAGGTTTCATTTGACTTACGTGCCACGCTTCAAACATTTGTGACGAATCCTATTCATATATGCATTTACAGGTTGTTATTGATATATATCTTCATTAATGTGAGCATCTCTATCTAGGTTAGAGTTCTGCTCGAAGTTATTGCGAGACAAAAATATCCTGATCTGTTGCACCGTGCAAATGTTCCTCATATTTTTCACAACAAATATATACATGGGTCAGTGAAAATTAGTATCAAAGACTGAATAACAATTACAAATTACAACTCTAATTAACACACAATCCCTCATTCATCCTATCTTCCCTTGAACCTCCTCACATGAAAACATAAAAGACAGCAGACGTGTTATAATATATTTTAATTTTTCGACTTAAACTCATCAAACTTCTTGTGTCCAGACATATTGACGCTAAAGCCGGTATCACACGAGAGCTTTTACAGTCAACATTCGATCATCAACATTTTTCTGGCAACATTTCTGGAATATTTAGCCCTGGTATCAGAAACTAGACTGATGGTGAATGGATTTAGGTCACCAAAATATTTCAAATGTTGACCTCCTAAGCTGCCAGACCAGTGTTGAGGATAAATGTTGAGGGAAAAAGCGCTCGTGTGATACCGGCTTTACATACTTTGAATTTTGCCCTCTATCACTCTTTCAGTTTGATAGGACACAGTCTTACGTTTGGTCTCTTTCTTACTCACAGACAAAAATAATCATGATGAGATTAACCTGCAGTCCCCACACCTACCAATATACCAATATTTATATCTATCCTAGAATATCTCTACCTAAAGCCCCAACACTTTTCCTATCACCAACACTCACATGTGTTATATCTTACTTAGAACATCTCCCCCCATAACCAACATACATCTTTTATGCAAACTACCATACAATTAACCCAGTATTGGACGAATTTTTCTTGTACTTCCCCAGCTGGGCTCTCCATAACCCTGGACTGGACGTGTGGTTCCTGCAGACAGCCCCGACCTTAGATGACCTGGACGGCCTCCCCTCCCACCTCCTCCACCATTACCCTAACATTAACATTGCAAGGATGGACCTGGTCAACATGTTTAAGGACACCCCAGTTGATGCCTTGTTTCAATCTAAAAGATGGTTGGGCAATCATAGTGAGTATACATGTATTTTGCTCCTGCTTACTTGCACTAATTGTTTGAAATATCATTGGAACCCATATTGTATTAGTATTGTTCTCAAGCCGAAGTCCTCTATTGGGTGTTTCTTGTACCAACTTACAACTCATTTTATCATGGCTCTGCATTGTTGCTCGTAGCCTGGTATTTCTGTCACCATTAAGTGTTGTATACACTATTCTTAGGATGAAATATATAGAGCATTATGTCTGATGAAGGGGAGGTGTGGTGAAATAGTCCTGCTACTGAACTGGTAACCTAATGGTCCCAGGATCTAACCCTGATTTGTCAATGGGAAGATACTATTGGGATGGAATTTGTGTTGTGCTTAGTTTACAGTGCATCACTATTATAGGTTTGACTCCTGTAAGGAGATAAAGAAAACCTAATATTTAGTAGTGGCCCCGTAATCATTGACGAACATGCCTATTACATAAGGCATCCTCTTCAAACACTAATCCGCCGTAGTTTGAATCTACCGCGCAGAGCATTTAAAATCTGAGGAGCCTTCATCATGAGCGCACGCAACCTCACTCATGGCTTCAGTCATTATGAATTGGGTTCTCACTACGAAAAAACTTCGTAAAAAATAAAAATAAAAATAAAATAAGAATAACTATCCAATAAGCTTTCCATCATATCGTGGATGTACTTGTGTGGATCTTTGACCAGACGCTGATTCAGGCGTCATTCTTCCTTCACTGACATATCAAGTAAACCAAAATCCTTAATACATCAACGAATGGGAAGGGGATGGTCGGGAGGGCCCCAGTCGTCAATGATTACGGGGCCACTACTAAATATTAGGTTTTCTTTATCTCCTTACAGGAGTCAAACCTATAATTTATTAGTGGCCCCTCCATCATTGACGAACATGCCTGATTTCTAAGACTGGAAGGGGACATTCGTAATCATATCATAACTCTAGAAAAGCAGATAATCAAACAACCACATAGTATTCTTACTTTTGTACAAAAGAGATATTCGGGTGCATAAACTTTATACAGCCTAAATCTTCAAAAAGGGGTACAAGCAGGAGCGTGCTTCAAAGAAGCCTGCTTGAAAAAGGGTTAACTCTGAGACTCTGTGCACAGATCTGCTAGTCAAGAAGGCACCCCACTTAAAGTAAGTGGTGAAAACTAAAAACTTATAAGTTTACATGTGCACATATAAACCCCATTAACTAGTGGATATATTCCTAAAAATATAACCAATACATAAATGAATTCTTGTACATTCGTAGAAGTACTGAACTCGTGTACTTATGCAGAAGTAATTACTTCAAAAGTAAAAGTCGTAGTTGCAACTACAGAGATTTCTCAAAAATCTATTGCTTCACAGCCAAAGCTACTTACAACAAGAATTGTTGTAACACTACTATTGGCCTTTAGCACAATTTCCTGCAATGAATACTACAGAGAAATTTTATAATACAATGCCTACAACCAGTATCACAGCTCGTATGTTCCGAACACATACTCCGGAGGGGTCTAGGGTGTCCTATGTCACACTGACTGCACCCTCCCCCCCCGTTTTCTTGAAATTAAACAAAACGTGACTAAAAGGGCCACCTAGACCCTCTGCCGTAAAGCTATACATGGCAAGAAAGGTTTGTCCAGAGCTACTGAAAGGTATCGAGGCAAAAAACTCCTGATTAGAGGCCCACAACTGTGTGGACTTAATAACTTCCACCGAAAGATTATTAAGGAAACGTAAAGAGGCTGTCCCCTTGCGTAAATCGTGGGTCTTACCCACAACGCCGGGATTCTTCTCTTTAAAGTCCTCGACCAAGAGAGAAGCCAGTGTACGCTCCATCAAGCGTTCACCCGGACTTGCGACCCATAAAGCATCCTGGTGATTTAGAGGTGCCACTCTTAAATATTTGGTTAGAGCTTGCACTGGGCAAAAAAGATGGTGCACCTTTCCCCTTTTTAACGCCGGCACCGTGAACTCTGAAAACACGTGTTCACTGTGCTCAATTTTGGCTATGAATCCTGGGGAAGGTGCAATGTGAATACACTCATGAAGCCTATCAAACCTGAGGCAATTAGGTGCGTTGCTCATCGCCGCCAGCTCAGATACTCTGTTCCCGGTAGCCAAAGCCATAAGGAATACTGCCCTTTTGTAAAATCTGCAGTCTTTGGTACATACGGGAACGAGAATAACGACGATGCTTTGTCCAGAGACCATGTAGGCCTGAGCTGACGGGGAGGTGGGCGGAGTTTAAAACCTGCCCCACATAAATCACTTTCAGATAAATGTTTCTGCATGAACAGATAAATTAAATAATTAACAACCAACGCCACCGAGGGCACAGTTTGTTTTGTTCTAAGAATCCGAGACGTAAAAGCTTGCCAATGCGATTGAAACTGTCGCTTTGTAGACTGGGTATATTGATTCGTGAATATCTTGGTCACATCGCTACCATATGGTGCTAGTTACTTGGCCTCCTGAATGTCCATAATGAACAAGTCCGCGAGGTTTCTAGGTTGCCAATTGTGTTCTAAGTGGAACAACCCGACCGGGAGTGACACTGGGTGCGGGCACCACGTGTTCAAATGCTGGTACCACACTGCACCGGCCACAGGGGCGCGATTAGCGAGACTACGCCTCGCTAATCCTGTAGTTTGTTGACTACGTGGCACATTAGAGACGCATCTGGCGGCGGAAAATAGATAAATGGAACTCAACCTGTTCTCTTCCGTCATCAGAGCGTCAGGTCCGCCCGTCGGCGTTATCGTCCGGCGGGTGAGGAACAGTGGGAGTTTGTGAGTCTTCTCAGACGCAAACAAATCCACTTGTGGATGGTAATGCTCCGCACACGCAAGAGCGCCCATTCTACTGTTGTGCTTTGTCTCTGAGACAGAGCGTCTGCCCAGACGTTTGCTACGCCTGGGAGATAAGATGCGTGAAGATGAATGTCCAGCCCGTTGGCTAGTATAAAAATCTTTCCCGACACGTTTAGCCACTTCCGAGATCTCATTGACCCTTGTTTCTGAATACAGTGAACCGCATTCAGATTGTCCATTCTCAAGGACACCGACTTGCTCCGTAAAGCAGAGCCGTGAGCCTGAAGGACAGATAAGGGGACTAGTAAGTCTTTGACATTGATGTGGAAGATTTCTAAATAGGACCAAAACCTTTGACCCTGATGCCCGAGGTTTGACTAAAAGCCCCAACATATCGTTCCTGACGCATCCATGTCCACCCATACCGACGGCGGAGGAGAGGTTCATGACATAACTGTGTGCAACATTTCTCTCGTCGCCCAAACCGCTAGTAAGTTGTGTAATAACGTTGGGATAGGCCATACTATCCCCGCCGGTAATAGTGGGAAAAATTTGTTGCCCTCCAAGATTAAACGTTAGACTTACAACCGGCCCAACTTCACAGTTAGCTGAACCCAGTTGAGAGAACCGACTAGAGATTCCCAAAGTCTCAGTGTCGTAGTCAGACTGTGGAGAAACATAAACAGTTTTTGCGATTTTTTTTTCGAGTGTCCACACTCTGACTCAGAGTGAGAGAAGCTGTGTCCTCGACCAGCCCTATCCCCTGAAATACTCGTGGGGGAACAAGGGTTTGACTTTTACTAAGTTGACCTTGAATCCTAGAGATTTGAGATGGTTTAACGTAACGTAGACATGAATGATGCGTAACTTTTCTGTTTCTGCCACCACCAGTTTGTTGCCCAGATACCACCAGACTCTGATCCCTTGTTCTAACAAGGGCATCAGGGCTTGCGGGGACCTTGCTTGAAAGCTTGTGCCAAATTGAAAACAGTCTTCCAAACTGCTGTTGAAATCAAAGAAAGAATTAGAACTGGAGACAGAACTACTTGGCTTGCAATACGGTCAAGAAGTTTCTTCACTAAGAACATCCTCGGATCCTGCCTTGCTCGAACTGCCTCTAATAAGGCCGTCCGAATATCCCCTAAAGACTTGGATGGAAGTCTGGAGAAGCAAGCGCCGGGAAAGTTCAATGGCTTTCCTGACTTCCGCGGCTTCTATTGCCTGAGAAGAGCATAACAGAGACTTTGTTACTTGCTGGGAACCATATATTGCGAAAACAGTTTAAACGCTTTTCCTCTTAACCTAAACTCGCGGTCTAGGTAAGCTGGGGAAGGCGTGCTAAAGGGAGCTTATAATTCGCACAAATTGATTATTTGGTGGGGTGCAGCCAAGCAGAGGGGACTCCACCGGCACCAAAAACCGGAAGAGAGAACCAAGAATGGCGTTCTGGAGAGATTTGGTGGGAAGAATAAGTCATGGTTATAATAACCTGGAATGTCCTTAATATGAACATCCAAAAAAAATCCGTAACATTGCTACCCCTGACTCATCCGGCCCGTATAAATGAGGCATAGCTCCTGTTTTTTGACTGGTGCCTTGTCTAAAGGAGGGGGAGATATGTCTGATAAGACTCGCACAGTGGAAGTAGTGAGAGCTGCTGTGCCTGGCACATTGGAAATTGTATCTGACACAAGAGGATGGTTAGGTATTTTAGCTAAAGCAAAGGATGTAGCCAGAGGTCGCACATTCGTCGACATCGCGGGATCTCCCGTATCAAAAGGAGTTTCCGGCGTAGGGCCAAAGAACCTATTAAGTGCATTCAATAGTAGTCCATCAATCTCTTCCGCCGGTACATACCTAGCCGATGACGAACTCCGTGGAGATTCGACAGTACCCTGAGAGTCGCCTAGAAGGTGACTGGACTCTTCAACTTCCATCTCTGAGACCAGAGATCGTTGTTCTTCATCCGTTAAGTCTGGCTTATCAAGGGAAGAGCCCGACGAAGCCGGGACCTCCACATGTTGCCATGTTAAAACTGGGATAGAAGATGGTACATCGGCATCCCGGTGGACGTCAGCACTAGTTGAGTCACAAAGGGATGTGTTCTGTCCTGCCAGGACTGTGAGTATCGCCATACACCTTGGCTGTGGCTGTCCCTCGCTTGCGAGCTCGGTATACTCTCTGAATGGGAGCCCTCGTCCGAGTTCCGTAAAGGTTTATGATAATTAAAAGCTCCCATAGCTCATTAACACATTGAAAGCAGAGCTGGTGAGCAAAATCATAAAGTATACTAATTAATTTAATTTATATTTAATTGTATTAAAATAAATTACTATAAATAAACACAATATTATCATAATATAATCATAGAAAATATATATGTTTCTTATGATTCAGCTATTAAATTATTTCATTAACAAATAAAAATAAGATAGGGATACCTGAGCTTAACGACGTTGAACATACAGCAATGAGAGGTTCAAGTGCCGACATGACAGAGACTGGGGGAAAACTACCCCGCCCCCGGGAACTACCTGGTCACCTGGTGCAACACCGGTACTCCGCCCCGGAAAGAGAAATTTCCGGGGATTAATGCTCATAGGGTTACACCCAAAAAATGGTACAAAAAATATGTGCCACAAAACCGCCGGTCAACGAACCGTAGCACTCCACCACTACTTTTCGTTTTCCTTTAGTTTCATATTAAAGATTTCAGCATATCTTTACCTGTCCAGAA
Source organism: Paralithodes platypus (assembly GCA_032716605.1). Classification (NCBI taxonomy): domain Eukaryota; kingdom Metazoa; phylum Arthropoda; class Malacostraca; order Decapoda; family Lithodidae; genus Paralithodes; species Paralithodes platypus. The sequence goes on along the minus strand of CM064505.1, from coordinate 6,771,055 downwards.
GATTTAAGCATATCTTCTGAATCCTCATAAAGATGAAGCATATCTTTATTAAAGATGAAGTCTTTCAAGTATCCCTTTACACTTGAAACACTAGTAAGATTCCGGTATCTTTTTATCCCATAAAAAGTCTAAGCCTATCTTAATCTCTAATCCGGCTTCTCCCAGAAGCCCTCATAGATCACCGTCTTGAAGGCCGTGATACCCTATTGTATCAATCAATTGTTTGGCAAATTATCGCGAATTGCAAATCAGTTAATATAACCACCCGAAGGTACAACCGCCGGGTTTTATATGCAATGTCAAACCAATTGTACCAGCCCCAGACCTCTTTGTAAAAACGTCGCCGGGAGGGAAAGACTAAACAAACAAACAGCATTGTTTCAATGGCTTATTAAAGATTTCAGCATATCTTTTACCTGTCCAAAAGAATTAAGCATAACTTCTGAATCCTCATAAAGATGAAGCATATCTTTATTAAAGATGAAGTCTTTCAAGTATCCCTTTATACTTGAAACACTAGTAAGATGCAGGCATCTTTTTATCCCATAAAAAGTCTAAGCTTATCTTAATCTCTAATCCGGCTTCTCCCAGAAGCCCTCATAGATCGCCGTCTTGAAGGCCATGATACCCTATTGTATCAATCAATTGTTTGGCAAATTATCGCGAATCGCAAATCCGTTAATATAACCACCCGAAGGTACAACCACCGGGTTTTATATGCAATGTCAAACCAATTATACCTGCCCCATACCTCTTTGTAGAAAGGTCGCCGGGAGGGAAAGACCAAACAAACAGACAGCATTGTTTCAATGGCTTTGAAAAGCAGAGAAAACCATGTCCAACAGGTGTCAGCATGATCACCTAGATAACTGTGTGGAGCCCCCCTCGACGGGAATGACCCAGGAAGCCTGATCCCAGGCTCGACCATAGAAAACGCAGTTTCTGATGAGCCCTCAAGCGACCAAACTCGTCGGGGTAACTTACCTATTTTAGCCATCCTGACGAAAACTCGGTAAATAAAAACGGTGTTCTCGGAGCAACGAGAAAAACGCCGGAAAGGTAACCAACACTAAACGAGACATTACAGGAGGGCGTAATGCATAAAGCAATGAATAACACAGGAAGCCTGATCCCAGGCTCGACCTCAGAAAATGCAGTTTCAGCTGAGCCCTCAAGCGACCAAACTCGTCGGGGTAACTTACCTATTTTAGCCATCCTGACTAAAACTCGGTAAACAAAAACGGTGTTCTCGGAGCAACGAGAAAAACGCCGGAAAGGTAACCCACACCAAACGAGACGTTTTAACACATTTTAAACAAAGGGTGTGCGCAAAAATAGGGATACCTGAACAGGAGGGCGTAATGCATAAAGCAAAAACCGGGGCCAAGGTAGCCATGACAGAGACTGGTGGGCAACTTACTCCAGGTTCTGCATAGACCCGCGGGACCCAGCTCTGGAAAAAAAGAAAATTTCCAGGAATTAATGCTCATAAAGTTAACCCAATCATGTTCGCACACAAGTGTTAAATAACCCGCCGGGTAACGAGACGTAATACTCAACGACTACAGCTCGCTACGCGGTGGGGTTTCCTAAGTAAAAGATTTCAGAATATCTTAATTTGTCCAAAAGATTTATGAATACCCCCTGCCATAATATATAAAGACCAGCATGGCGTTTATAACTGATTAAGTCTTTCCGGTGGTGTTTGTTTCAAGATTCAATTTTGGAGAAAAAAAAAACTAAAAATGACGCCGGCCCCCGAATATCTCGTATATCAAAAACTGGGAAGCCTGACAAATATATGAGATCTAACTTCTCCCGAAGTATCTTTTTAGATCGCCGTATGTTGAAGGCGGCGATACAAAACGTATCCCTCAATTGTCTGGTTAACTAACTGAATTGTAAATTCGTTATTCCCACCCTTCCAAGGAGCACCCGCCGGGTGTGAATATAAGTTTAAAAAACGTTAACCCCAATTGTGCCCTAAAGCGCCGTATGTTGAAGGAGGCGATACACAATGCATCCCTCAATTGTCTGGTCAACTAAACTGAATTTTGCAAATTCGGTCATCCCACCCTTCCAGGTTGCACCCGCCGGGTGATTTAAAGTTTAAAAGTTAACCCCAATTGTTCCTGTCCCCACTTCTTTGTAAAAGATCGCCGGGGAGGATATACAACAACAGCATAGTTTTATATTGGCTTTGAAAAATTGAGAAAACTACAAACAACACGTGTCCGTATAAACACTGTTAGATGGGTACAGCCAACCCGCCGGGAATCATAAGGAGCCTGAAACAGGCACCCCAGAGACGCAGTCCTGGGGAGCCACAGACACCCACTCGCCGGGGAAACAAGCCTGTTTTAAACCACACGTGGCCAAAACTCGGCAACCAGCCGGGGTTATCAAGGTGAAACCGAGAAAAACCCGCCGGAAAAAACCCACCCCGTCCAGATACCATCTGAACGCAACACCGGACCGAGGCGTAGCCAAAACATAACTAACGCCGGGCCCGACATAGTCCGTGGAATTAGCCAATACACAACTAACCCAGGACACATAAATAGTCCGTGGAATTAGCCAATACACAACTAACCCAGGACACACATGACACAGTAGTACATATTTAGAAAACAAATCAATAACACTTGTATATGTGGTAAAGCTACGAGAGGCTGGCTAGGCCTAGGCAGACGGATAACAGTAACATGTCGGAATATAAACAAAAAGCACTGAATTATATCACAACAGGAACCACCGCCAACACACCACTGTAGCAAATACTTCCGGCAAAGGGAAGAACTGACTCGGGACCCAGAAAAAACTTCACTAAGTGAAGAAAAATACGCTGGGAACGTCAGCAAAAATACGCTACCTCATCAGAAAGATAAAGCAATAACGCGTAATGAAAGCCGCCTGCATCACAAAGCTAGCTAACTGTGAAAAAGTTCACCTGTCCACAACAGGACCACGAGGGTACATCCGAAATAGATGCCCCAAACACACAACCCAAAATACACTGCACTGCGGGCAACCAGCCCAGGACACTCCTGCTACGCATATCCTAACCTTACTCGATACATCCCGGAGTAAACAAATGAGAAAAAACTCACTAGGGACGCAGCAAATGCGGAACCAGCGGAACGTGGAGAGACACGTCCGGGCCGGCTGATCGCAGAGCAGAGAAGGTAGAATGACGCCTGAATCAGCGTCTGGTCAAAGTTCCACACAAGTACATCCACGATATGATGGAAAGCTTATTGGATAGTTATTCTTATTTTGTTTTTGTTTTTATTTTTTACGAAGTTTTTTCGTAGTGAGAACCCAATTCATAATGACTGAAGCCATGAGTGAGGTCGCGTGCACTCATGATGAAGGCTCCTCAGATTTTAAATGCTCTGCGCGGTAGATTCAAACTGCGGCGGATTAGTGTTTGAAGAGGATGCCTTATGTAATAGGCATGTTCGTCAATGATGGAGGGGCCACTAATAAATAAAGCCCACTGACGAGCCATAACAAATACCCTTGCTGTTTCCAATAAAATAGCATTGTATGAATATTCTCATATTCAAAATATGCTATGTGGGCAGTGCCTAGTGAGTAAACAGCTTAATAGGTGGCGTTTGAGAGAGAGCGTGAGATGGGACAGTGGCAATGCAGCTTCGAGTAGTTAGAACTTGCACCGGGCAACAAGGAGACAACCAGGCATCGTAGGTCTACGAAGGTAACATCCCAATCGAGCCAGTTGCAGCACTCAAACTACCTCGATGTTTCCATAACAGTCTGGAATATGACCTCCTGGCCTCACCGTGTTCAGCAGTTGTATTTTCAGGTTTGAAGCTAATGTCCAGCGATAAAAGTTTGAATATATTAAACAAAAATACAAGTCTTAACTGAGCCATTAATAATAATAATAAATAATAATAATAATAATAATATTTATTCAGTCAGCAATTTACAGAGTTGGTACCACATAGTTTGTTACAAATATGACATGTAGCAGCCTTGCATAATTCCAACTAAGGATAGCCCAATAAGGCCGTTAGGCGTATTTCCATTAGATGAAACTTGCATAACTATGTAATTGTTAACAAAAACACATACAGTACATTTGCACTCATTAAATTACACATACTTTTTCAATGACTCATCCAATAGCCTACTTGCTATCCTGATTATTTATCAATTGTATTTTGATAATGAGGTCTATGTTATTATGGCATTAGGGGAAGCTGAGGCTATCTATGTTCCAATAAACAACTGACTTCTAAGCTTTATAGATGGTACCCTCTGAAGTATAGATGTACCTTACCTGTGAAACGAAGTTATTACTTGGAATATGTAATGCTTCACATTTACCCAAAGTCATAGTAACATAAAACCTATTATCTACACACAGTTGATGATCAGCTTACTCAATACTGGGGGGGGTCTACGATGGATAATTCATATCTCAGTAATAACTTCAAACAAAATGTTAAACATGAGCCTAATTTAATGGTTAACTTCTTTGACAAGTTTTGTCGGTAGGCAAAGCAACTAGAATTATTGTAAGTTAAGGACGTGTCATACAGAACTCGAATCCACCAGAACCCACCGGAATGAATTCAAAAATTCAAATTTTAGCCACTTCTTCCCCATTCTGGTCTATTCTTGTATGTGTTCTGGTTAGATTCTTGTCTATTCTTGTGTTTCGAGTGATGTTCTAGTCGTCACTCGGTTGATCGAGTGAGTGAGCAAAAAGTTAGTGCATGCATTAACTTTCTACGATTTATCGAGTGAAAAAAACGTTAAAAATTATCGAGTTACATTCTAGTCGTATCCTGGTCGCATTCGAGTCGCATTAGAGTCGCATTCTACCTATTCTGGTCATGTTCTGATGTAATTTTTATAGTCAATGCCGACTCGAATTACTTGAATGTAACTCGATGCCACTCGATAATGACCGGAAGTCAACTGGATGACAAGTTGATTATTCCACTTTAAAATTGAATGTAATGGAATGAGAGTTGAATATAACTCGAATACAACTGGATGCCGACTAGAATATGACTGGTAGATGACTGCATACTTGCTTGATGTATCGAGTGTACACTGGATGTCGACTCGAACATGACTAGAAGTACTAGAATACAAGTGGAATCCAACTAGAAGGTAACTGGAATACAACCAGAATATAACTCGACTAGGTGCGGCCCCAAATATATAACGGATTGAAACAAAAACAAACAAATAATAAATCAAATAAAATATAAAATCGGCCCTATACGAGGCCATTGTATTTCAAGTAGTACCTGGAATCAAAGTTACTCATCTAACTCTCCACATCTTAACTCCGGCTTCCCCTCAGTTGTGTCTACCAATGAAAAGTGTTCTTCCTTCACCCCAGCTGTGTGAGTTAAGGGGATAGGGTTACTTTTTGGTCTATTTTTTATTTAGCCTATATATATTTTTTTGTTTTTACTTTCTTCGCTAGACATCCATCAAAGCTTAAAAAACACACTCAATTCGAGATTAATTTGTAAATTTTTCGGTAGAAAAGTGTCCCAGCCGATGGCCAGTTCCTCCTAAAGTTACAGGCTCGCTATCGCTCGCCAGGAAATAAACCTATGCCTAAATGGCACGAAAGGTCTTAATATTAACACCTTACGAGCGGCCTATGCGGTTTATTTATGTGTACCGCCCAGCGGGGTGTTTTTAGCCAAAATAGGGCTGTTTACGTGATCATTTTCATGCCTAAATAAGACCCAGAACGTAAAACAAGTATCTATCCCTGAAAGGGCATAAACAGAGCTTTCGAATGACACCATAACGATCCTTGTATGATGGATAGTTTTCTTGCAATAACCGTGCAACGCGAGTGCAAAAAGCAGGTAATTCGGTACTTTCGGTACATAATTGAGTATGTAGCGAGTGAGAGAGGGAGGAGGGAGCTGAGATTTGTGTCAGTAGGTTCGCCGCGGTGGTCTGGAGCAGTCATACGCTCGCTAGTCTCCTGCCACCACTTGTCTCTCTCTCTCAGCCACATTACGTGCTGAAATTGCCACTCGAGTTATGTCGAGCGCCGCCACATAGTCCAGCTTTATCAAATACGACTTAAGTGGTGAGCCGCTAATAAAGGGTTAACAAAGAAATAGGGCAATTCTTTTTATAACTGCCAAACTAATGGAATGAACGTCATAACATCTCAAAAACTAATGGGGCTAAACATGAGGGAGAACGGGGTCCAGAAAAACCATATCCCCCCCCCCCCCCCTCCCCTCGTGTACATGTATGTGTGTATGTGATTGAAAGTGCTTATGTTGCCGTGGTGAGCGCCCTGTTACTACTGGTGTGTGCCTGTGAACCAATCCTCCCTTTATATACTCAAAGGTTCCTCATCGAGTCACCTTTTGCCTATTCGAGTCACGTTCCACTTACGTTCGAGTTACGTTCGAGTTACGTTCAACTTAGTTCCACTTACGTTCGACTTAACTTCATGTAATTCTGGTCATGATATACTGACATTCCGGTCTCATTCTGGTCATTCGAGTTGCATTCGACTTGGGATCGAATAGTCTTCTATCCACATCCGGTTTCCTTCGAGTCACTTACTGGTTAGCATCGACTCATATTTGGGTTACATTCGAGTCCATCGAGTTACGTTCGAGTTACATTCCGGTCCTTGACGGGTCGCATTCTACTCTGAAGTCACACTCGATTAAGGCCACATAATTCTCGTCAATTCCGGTGAAAAGTTCGATTCCAGTGGGTTCTGGTGGATTCGAGTTCTGTATGATGCGGCCTTTAGTCTTTATGTGGTTTCAGTGGAAAATTTCGTTTTGATATTACTAGATTTATGTATCCTTTGGCAATTACTGGTCCAGTTCTTTGAAAATAGTAGTGTTGCCATTTATGAGCTGGATAGGACTCGTTAGCCTTGGTTGGCAACCCATGTAGGGGAGACAACCTTATACAAATCTGGGTGGATGGGACTCGTCACCCTTGGTCGGCAACCTGTCTAGGGGAGAAAACCTTATACAAATCCGTACTGCTCACCTAACGGTGGATGGACTAGCCACACACCACTGTAGACAAATAGTGGTAAAAATATACATAGAAGGCCTCGGAGTTAGACGGACCTCCCTAAGTTGAGTGGTCAATCCTGTAAGTCCTTCAGTAAACTGACACGGTTTGTCCTTCTCACAGGGGTTAGGTCTGGTTGGGGCCGTTTTGTGTATGGCCACCCTCGTAAAAAGGAGTACGGCGTTCGGCAATACTGTAGATAGATAGATAGATGATCTATAATCCAAACTGTCATACACAGACACACACACACAAATATATATATATATATATATATATATATATATATATATATATATATATATATATATATATATATATATATATATATATATATATATATATATATTCCAAGCCGGACTCGAACCTCCAACATTCAGGACAAATGTCCAAGCTATTAATCCACTTCTGGACTCCTGGATTAAAAGTTTGGACATTCGTCGGAGGTTCGAGTACGGCTGGGAGTATATGAACATTTAATAATTCACGTGTATTTGTGAGATATACTGTACTTGATATATACATATACTGTATATATATACATGTTTGTCTCTGTTCCAACTCTACCTATGGTCATAGGGTAATAACCTGTAGATATAATCGCTTAACATGGTGAAGTCAGGTGATCTTATTCTAGATGGCGAGTGAGACATTGAGACAGTTTAAGTGTTCATGGTCTGTATACCTTTGTAGACCTATGACGCCTGGTTAACTTCTCGTGGCCTGTTTCAACTGTAACTACTCTGCTGCATCGCTACTGTCTCAATATCTCATATCACAATGTCGGACACCTATCTCTCTCAAACGGCACCTATTGAGCTTCATTCACTAGGCGCTGCACTATACAATACTTTGAAAATGGGAATATCCATGCAATACTAATTTATCGAAAACAGCGAGAGTATTTTAATGGTGTTTTGGCTGGCTTTGTGGTGATGCACTGAAATTAAGTACAGCACAAACTCCATCCCAAAATATGTTCCAATTGACACATCTGGAACTGAACCCGGGACCTTAACCCCTCCGGTTTGGCTGGTCTCTTACACTCCATGATTCCTGACTCAGGCCTTCCGGTGATATATCACTCAATCTTTACACCTTAATAGCTAAACAATTGTAATAGGTAGAATGGTAGGCTCAATGGGAAAATATAGTAATTACTGTTGTTATGATCTTAGAGTTAACCAAACATCCCTACGTTGCCGGTTATTGTGTTGTGAGATTGTAAAGATGGAGTGTTTAGGCGCAAGATTTAGGCTGTGTTCGGACGCGTCGCTGCGGCCCTGGTTAGTACTCCCCAAAGCCTAACAAGATGTTTATTTGATGAGGGGAGGTGGGTTTCGATTAAAAAACTGTCAGTCCCCCACTCAAGTTAAGGTTGGGGAGGAACACAGGTAAAAGTACAGTACTAGATTCCTCCTTTTAACCTCTGTAGTGGTATTGGTGACAGACCTCCTACCTGCGTAAGTTCGAATCCTAGCCCCAGTTATTATATTTGTCATCAAATAAACATCTTGTAATTTTTAGGGGAACCGAATTTCGACTAAAATAAAAGACTGTCAGTCCCCCACTCAAGTTGAGGTTGGGGACGAACACGGGAGAAGTTCCAGATTCCTCCTTTGATCTGACTTTGACCTATTCACAGCTCCCGTCCTTCCTTTGATCGCCCCACCCCCTACCCCCCTCCAACTCCTGATGCCCGCCCATTTTCTCTATGTTGGTTAACACCTACTGTCCCAGCGATGTATGTTGGCCGACAGTAAAAAAGTCACTCGTCATTATCAGCGATCGACGATGTCCGTTAATAATATGCGGTCCTTTTAACAGCCCATATCGATCAGTGCCTGGTACCACAACGTTTGAGCACTGCTCTAAGACCTTGGCAACACTTTTCAGCTTATATCCAAGCTCCCACAGGCTAGGAGAGGCAGTATTCCTCCATCTTTTGAGGTGGAAGGGTGTTCTCTCTTGACTCTGAAGCCATTTTGGCCAAATTGCTTGGTCCTGGAGGGTGCATTTATGGTAATACCGGAGAGTGTGTATTGCCTTTGAAGGGAGAGGACGTATGGATTTTTCTCTCTGTGGTGAACAGCAAGTTAGTGAGGGAAGGGGTGGTGATGGAATTGTGAAATATACAACAGGGTGAGTGGGAAATTTCGGTGATTTGATATTGGGTGAAACTCTGGAGTTCTATCTAACCAAAATCAAACAACATGTGAAAGAAGAGACGGAAAATTGAAGAGTGCTGTGGCAGGCAGCGAGGGAGGCGTACGGACGAGGAGCAAGCCGATGCCAGGCAAAATACCCTCCCTCCTTGACTATCTCCAGCCAACACCACTCACCCTAGGGTGTGGCCCCTTCCCCACCCACATCCCATCTGTCATCGCGCCAGTGCATGGAGAAGCTGGCCGTGTGAAAGTGGACCGAAATATTCTGCATGGCGCTAATGCTGAGAGGACGACTGCAGCAGGGGGAAGTATGCAGGAGAGAGACAGCGAAGTACAGCAGAGGCGAAAAGGCGGAGTAAGGAAATAGAGGAAGGAGCCATAAACCTCGCTGACCACAACACTCCCCCCCCCCCTCTCTACCTCTCCTCCCCTCGCTTAAAGTAATATGATACCTGACAGTATAAAGGCAAAACAAAAGTGTATTTAAGTATGGTTCTTATCTAAATCCATGGGGGAGATTTGTATTGAAAACAAAATGTCAGTGGTAGTTTTTGATGCAATGCAGCTTAAAAATAAATGTGTGTTTGTGTAAGAGTAGTAGTATCTACTGTATAATAGAGAGAGAGAAACACAGTGACAACAAGTATTCAACCCCCCCCCCCCCATCCTTACACACACATTCACTTCCCTCCCCTCTCCTTCCCTCTTCCTTCCACTTTCCTCTATGTCCCTCATGCTACTATAACATGAGTAACATGATGTAATATTTTGTACATATTTTTGTCTTGAAAATAATTAAATCTTAGGACATAATTGGCTGGTTTCCATTTAAAGTTAGGCATATTTAGAATGTAAAGCGGCTCAAATTGCCAATGTTTCTTTAGCTTTGTATAGAGTTTGTATAGAGCTTTGAGGAAACAGGCCGATTATATTAGGTAGGGTTATATATGATTTATGGCCGAGTCAGGAAATCAGACTTGAAGTGGTATATTTCATGTGAGAGTTATCTCTAACGAACTAGTAACTAAGTATACTATTTATAATAAGGTATAATTTGCTGATATATTATGTGCATACTGATAACCAGGACCTTTTTCTCAAACTAATAGTAGATTTCTAACATCCTTCTTTAATCCTTAGCACTATTTTGACACTTGTCTTTTTAATCATTTTACTCTCTTAATTAGTGTATTTCCTTTCTCACTACAATAATCGTTTTGTATTATATATATATATATTTTTTTTTTCCCGTGTTTATTCTTTGTGCGTATTTTTAAACACTACTTTTATTTTACTTTCTTTTTCTATTTTCTTTTGCACTCACTGTCTTGTAATATAGTCTGATCTTCTGTAGCCTTGCATCATTCTAGGTGAGTTAAATAACTTATCTTACTCTTTCTATCTCTAACGCTACTCATAGGATGTTTACATTTTCACCTTTATCGGGCAGAGGCTCGTCCCTTAGGAAGAAATGATAGATAGACTCAGTATTAGGGAATAGGTAGGAAATTATGATAATAAGACAAGATGATATTAACTCGGTCCCAGTCGAGGAATAATCCTGATGACAGACAAAACGCAGTGAGAGATGCAGTACAAATGAACCGTGAAACAGACAATGTAGTTAATGGAGATGTACAAGCAAACCCTGTTAGAGAAAATGCAGAAAATAACAATCAACAACTGCAGCCCGCAGAAGAAAACGCAGGAATCAATAATTCGCAAGACAACAGAGGTGTCGAACAAAATAATGAAACTAGTGTAGGCCTAAACGAAGATAATGAGAGAGAAATAATCGAAAATCGTGAACAGAACGAACGACCTCGTAACGTAAACATGAATGGTGGAGAATGGATGGGACATTCTGGTGACGGACTCCCAACATTAGTGAATGAAATCTATACAGAAGTGATACAATGGCAACATAATAAGTTTGAACTACCGATTTGTGAAGCCGCAAAAGACATGCTGGGGGAACTCAGACGTATGATCCTAAAGTATCTTCAGGATGCCCCTTTGGCGCACGTGGCAATCAAGATAGCTTCTTTCATTCCTCAGTTGTTCCTTCAAAGAAAAAGACCAAAGGGAATACTGAATGAGAACATTAAAGCGCTGAAACAGAGAATGGAGTGGTGGAAAAATGGGGAGTTAGACAAAATTCTTAGCCAAGTACGAGCAATCCAGCAAAGACTGAAAACAAAACAACGAAGAAAGAGGAAGCCAGATGATATGGCACGATCAGTGGGAAATAGCATGAGGATTGGTAAAGTGGCACAGGCAGTCAGAATGGTCACTGGGGAAGCCTCAAGTGGGGTGCACGAAGTGAATCGACGCATCTTGGACCAGCTGAAGGAGAAACACCCAGAAGCAAAACCAGCAAGTGATGAGGCCAAACTAGACGGGGAATATGTTCCTCCAGACCCGGTGATATATGAGAATATAACTGGAGACCTCATATGGAGAAAGGCGCTGAAAACACAGGGAGGAGCAGGTCCATCAGGAGTAGATGCTAAGACTTGGAGGATCTTCCTAAGTCAAAACAAGTTTGGTTCAGCCGCGGGTGACCTTTGTGAAGCAATAGCAATGCTGGCAAAGAAACTTGCATCATCACCATGCGTGAACATAGAAGCTCTGACAGCATGTCGCCTGATACCTTTAAATAAGAATCCAGGAGTTAGACAAGTAGGCGTTGGGGAAGTTCTTAGAAGGATTATAGGAAAAGCAATCATGTCCGTATTTGGAAAAGATGTACAAAGAGCAGTGGGCAACTTACAAGTATGTGCAGGACAGCAAGCTGGAGGAGAAGCAGCAATACATGCAATGGGGAAGGTGTATCATGAGGAAGATTGTGAAGCGGTACTGCTAGTGGATGCAACAAATACCTTTAACACCATTAATAGGGAGGCAGCTATTCACAACATCAAGATCAAATGCCCGAGCATCGCAAAGTACATAGAAAATACTTATAAGGAGCCAGCTAACCTGTATATAGTTGGAAGCACAAAGAAGGAAGAAATGAAAATTCTCAAATAAAATGAAGGAACAACGCAAGGAGATCCAGTGGAAATGGCAATGTACGCACTGGCACTATCAATTCTGCAGCAGAAAATAAAACATGAGGTAACCCGAGTGAAACAAGTGGCGTATGCAGATGACCTCACAGGTGCAGGAAAAATAGGGGATCTCAAAGAATGGTGGTGGAGAGTACAATCGGTAGGCGAAGTCATTGGGTACCATCCGAATGCTAGTAAATCTGTACTAATAGTGAAAGAAAACAAGTATGAAGAAGCGGTGCAGACTTTTGATGGGACAGGAGTGAAGATTACAAAGGAGGGTCAACGCCATTTGGGAGCAGTAATAGGCACAGAAGAATGCAAGAGAGACTATGTGCGAAAAAAGGTAGCGGAGTGGGTAAAGGAAGTGAAAACCCTGGCAGACATTGCGAAATCTGAACCACATGCTGCATATACTGCCTTCACATATGGTGTTAAGCACAGATGGACCTTTCTTATGAGAACAGTGCCTGGCATTGGACAGATGTTCCAACCGCTGGAAGAAGCAATCAGAGGAACATTCATACCGGCCTTAACAGAGATGGAAGGCGTCACGCAAGAGCTAAGAGATCTATTAGCTCTTCCGCCAAGGTTCGGAGGTATGGGGATCATAAACCCAGTGGAGGCGGCACCACATGAGTACCAAAATTCCCTTAAACTTACTACGTCTCTGACAGAAAAAATACGGGAGCAAAATGAAAATGATGAGGCGGACGAAGAGGAACAACGAAATGCAAGACAGGAAATTACAAAGAGCAGAGAAGAGAGACAGAAACATAGCCTAGAACAAATTAAGACCAGATGTAGGGAAGAACTGAAAATGAGAGTTGAGATGGCACAAGACACGGGGGCTTCAAATTGGCTCACATCATTACCAATAAAGGAGAAAGGCTTCAGCTTAAATAAACAAGAATTCAATGATGCCGTAGCCTTGAGGTATGGGTGGCCAGTTTTGAACCTGCCGCTGAAATGTGCATGCGGTGAAATAAACAACCCAGACCACTGTATGACCTGTAAGAAAGGAGGATTCATCTGTATCCGGCATGATGAAGTACGAGACATCACTGCACAAATGCTGGACGAGGTGTGCCATGATGTCAGAATCGAACCGGAACTTCTGCCTATGGACGGACAGCGCTTGGCCCACAATACTGCAAATACTTCAAATGAAGCAAGAGTGGACGTAAGTGCTCGAGGTTTTTGGACGAGGGGACAACGGGCTTTTTTCGACATCAGAATCTTCAAACCAAGAGCACAAACATATCGTGAGCGAGGACACAAGGCGGCATACTTGAGAAACGAAAGTGAGAAAAAACGCGCTTATGAAGAAAGAATTTTGAACAGGGATCAAGGAAGCTTTACTCCTCTGGTCTTCTCATCGTCGAGAGGTATGGGACCTTCTGCAAGTGTCTTCTATGCCAGATTAGCTGAACAAATATCGGAGAAAAAGCGCCAGCATAGAAGCCAAGTCATAACTTGGATGAGATGCCGGCTCTCTTTCTCTCTTCTCAGGTCTGCACTCCTATGTCTCAGGGGTACAAGGTCCTCCCCGCTACAGAGGACAAGAGTAAGAGACTTGGACTATAAAATGGTCGTGGCGGAGGGACGAATTGGGGAACAACTAGGTTGATTGTAGGGAGGTACTGGTACAATAAGATAAACTACAATGTAACTAGAATAAGATAGATTGTACACCACTTTGTAACTGTCACCTTAATATATATAAAAAAATAAAAAAAAATAAAAAAATAAAAATAGAAGGAAACATGCTTGCATTACTGAAATGTTTGTGGACATGCAGTAATGCAAGTAATGGTCACTCTTCTGTAAATCTAAACTGGCTTACTTAAGAATGGGAAAGGGGTGGGACCTTCTATTAAAAAAAAACAAAAAAACAAAAAATAATAATAATAATAATTATGGTAATACCCTCTGGTACAGCAAGGGTTAAATTCATCTAAGTTTCGAGAGAACTTGATAGTGAAATTATAATCTTATTGATGTGCTTAAATTATGACTTCATGCACTTCGTTAACTTGAGTTTTATTTTTCATCGGTAATGCCAAGTAGAAATTCCAAGCGAACTTTCTGTTTGCTCAGTAATGGATGATTTTATGCCAACCACAATTTTATCTGAAGACAATATTTTTATAAATTCCAAGTACAACTTGATAATTTTTTACAGAATAGGAAGACATTAATAACTTATTTTTCAACATAGCTGGGAACCATGTTGAAGCTGAATATTGACGAAAGCCTTGTCACAGCATTATTATGTATAGAAGTATGCAAGTTCGTTATATGTATAATATATTTATCTATCTATTTACTCAGGCCCAATCCCCACTTTTCCTTTTTTTTTGGGGGGGGGGGGTGACTCAAGACAGAGCAAGAATTGGGACAACACAAAACACAACAAAGACAATGAACACACAAAGACAAATTACAAATTCACACACATCTAGGTCATCCAGGAGAAGACCGAGAGACCATGGTCATAATAATGTATAATAATGTAAACAAATTATATCCCTTTACATGACATCTACAGCATGGCCCATCAACCAACTGAGTAACATGGTGAGAGTGTTGGCACTGTGGCACTGGGGTGGCACATATAGTGACACAGACACTGTGTGTTTAAAGAACTACACCGTTCCCTTCAACGCCTTGGGGCTGCAAAGGCAACGTAAAGTCAACAATGCCCTCCTCACCTTCACACACCATCATCCGGTGGTTTGGAAAATTATGGAAGATATTGGCAAGAATTATAAAGTGAGTAGATGTGCTGAACATTTTGCAATCGGACCTAGCACCTTTATAAGGTTGTAAAAGCAGTATCCCAGTAGTAAGGATTTATTGTATTTTGTTTTTATTTTCTGATATATTATACAGTAAATGACCTATATATTCTATCACACTAAACCCTCTCTAACTCAGACTCTTTTTACTCGAAACTCCGCACTTCTCGGAATGGGATCGGCATGTCAGACAGGTCCCCATATATCTCGGCAAATATCCGAGTTTGACGAAGTTGACGGAATTCGTCCGAGGTCAGGACTGGGGCGGGTGGAGGGAGGACAACAACAACATGGTATATATTGTTATAGTCTTCATGGTCAGATGTATCCCTGGTTTGGATAGCACCGTCCTAAACCAGACCAGGGATGGACGTTAACATCTAATAGCAAATGTAAAATGCTTCCCTCCATTCTTAAATAATTATGAAATGGGCTGTAGTCTAAATTCTCACCAAAACGAACCCCTACAGTAGGTGTAGGTATACAGGCAATGCAGCTGCATGCTATTATAGTACTGTATATTACACCCTTTGATTTATTGATTGTACTGAAGATATTAATAATTGTTATATCTTGGCAGCCTGGTGTATGGGGCAGCATTGGTCCGGCATCAATGACCCGGGTGATGTCTAAGGAATGTAGCAGCTTACGGAAGGAAGGAGCCCCTCACCACTGCAACCATAATGTTACTGTCTATCCTCCCGCCTACTTCTACCCCATTCGTGTTAGTCAACACAAGAAATACATGGATCGTAATGGAGGCAAGGACTTGAACCAGGTATAATGTTTCTCACCCAAATATCAAATTTGTACTTTTTACTAACTTAGGCTTAATTATCAGTGATATCGATAATTGATATTTGATAGAAAGTTCATATTATTACTCAGGCGATGTGTTTTTGTGCCATACATTTTCATTGATGTAGCAATTCTATATTCATAACAAAAATAGTTCTGTTCATGATCATATTTTAGAACATACTGTATAATATTTAAAATAAAACTTCATTAACGACCATGATGAGTTACTTGAGAAGTGCGTGCGGAGTTACATGGAGGGATAGACAGACCAATGAGGAAGTAAGAAGGAGGTGTGGTGTGGAGGTAGATGTGCTGGAAATTGTGAAAAGGAACACCTTGAGATGGTTCGGCCATATGGAACGTATGGGAAGCGAGAGAATGACTAAGAAGGTGTACGAGAGCAAGGTGGAAGGACAGAGAGGGAGAGGTGCACCGAAGGTGAGGTAGAAGGATGGAGTGAGGAAGTATATGGATGAAGGCGGTGCTGGTTGGGAGGAGTGGCGTCGACTGACTGGGTATAGAGATACATGGGAGCGGTTCGTTCGTGGCCACCCCTTCGGGGATCACGGCGTCAGGCAATAGACAGATAGAGATAGATATTATAGTAGTTTGGATCAATATTTGATACCGTAAAAATTGGACCGGTAACTATCAACTTCTGCAACATTCGTGGCCTTTCCTCTAACTTTAACTTTCGAGCACCACCTCTACTCCAACACACCTGATCTTCTTTTCCTCACAGGGACTCAGATGTTTGAAGCAACTTCCAGCAACCCTTCCCTCTTTCTTTCTATTTTATCTATCCTAGTTTCAAAGCCAAAGGTAAATGTTGTGTATATGTCCATATGTATGTGTATATGTATTCCTGACTTCGACTCCTCTGAATTCTCAACTCTCTGGCTCAAACTTTCCTGTTATTCTCAAACTAAATATTTCTACGCTGCCTATCTATTCCCTAAGTATACTGACTTTCCTAAATTCTTTGACTGTCTTACCTCTAAAGTGGAACATCTTCTATCCATTTTTCCCATCTCTGAAATCTCCATCTAGGGCAATTGCAACGTTAGCTATAGCCAATGGCTCTCCTCTAAATTCACCGACCAACCTGGTGAACAAGTCTATATCTTTTGTATCCAAAATTACCTAGATCAGTTAGTCCAGAGCTCTACTCCCTGACCACCTTGGATAATGACTTAACATCACTGGCTTATTTCTAACCTCTAATACTTCCGCTTACACTGTAAACCTTTTCTCTCCGTTGGGCTCCTCCGATCATAACCTTATCTCTTTTACTTGTCCTATCTCTCCAGTATGGCCATCTGATCCTCCCAGCCGGCGAGGCTTGTGGCACTTTGGCGCTGCCGACTGGGAGGCTTATCGGCAGTACTTTTTTTATTTCTCGTGGAATGATTTATGCTTTCGTGGCCAGGGACCCTCAGGGTGTGGTAATAATCTCGGGCATTTTCTTTCTCTCAGAATAATGCAAGACAAACTTGGCTTACTCACTATTGTTCTATTGCTGTCTACAATAAGAAGGAAGCATTCAAACACTACTGTCGACTTCAAATTCTAGGTTTCTGCCCGGAATCACACCAAATTTGTTTTTCGACTCACCTTCAACTCTTTCAAAATAATAAATCCTATGAACATTCCAACTCTAGCTTATCCCTAAGCTTTTGGGCATCTTGCCAAAAACCTCTCTTCTCTTTTCCATTCTGATGTCACCACCATCATTTCTTCCTCTGATAAAGCTGAACTCTTTGCTCAAACTTTCGCTAAATCCTCCACCTTCGACGATTCTGGTGTTATTTCTCTCTCTCCATCCCTCCCTCCTTCTTTTACTTGGCTAATATCCTATTCTCTTCTAAGGATGTACTTTCTGCCCTCTTTGGGCTAAATACTAAGTAAGAAGGTGTACGGACCAGATGGTGTCCCTCCTATTGCACTCAAAAACTGTTCTTCCGTGCTGACTCCCTGTCTAGGCAAACTCTTCCGTCTCTGTCTTTCCTTTAATATAAATCTTCTCTTCTTGCTGGAAGTTTGCTCCCATTCAACCTGGTCCAAAGAATGGTTACCGCTCTCAACCCTACAACTATCTTTTGTTAACTCTTATATATTGCAATTCCAAAGTTTTAATATCTATTCTTCATTCAACATTTCTTAAGGATTTGTCTTCCCATAATCTACTTTCAGATCACCAGTATGGCTACTTTAAGGGCCGCTCTACTGGTGACCTCCTTACTTGTCTTGCTATCTCTTGGTCATCCTTCAATCAGGACTTCGGTGAGAATATTCAATTGCGCTAAACATATTGAAAGGATTCGATATAGTCTGGCACAAAACTCTAATTTCCATACTACCCTCCTTTGGTTTCTATCCCTTTGTCTGTGCCGTTTCAAATTTCTGTTCTGGCTATTCCATATCTACGGTTGTGCATGGCCATCGAGCACTTTCTCAATCTATCAACTCCGGTGTTCTTCAGGGAAACATTCTTTTCTCCAGAACACTTTCTGTCTTCGTGGCGCAATGCATAAGTGTGTTGATTTTCGGCGTGAGCGTCCTGGGTTCGAATCCCTGGACTGCCACATATGTTTGTTATTTTCATTAATCGAGTTTTGGAGTAAAGTTGGTTAGTGGAGAGAACATAATTATTATATATTTCTGATTGTTTCGACTGCACCTCTAGCCCTATCCACTCATATGCTGATGACTCTACCTTACACTACTCAACTAGTTTTCCTTAACGAATCACCATGCAAATGCTCCAAAACTCACTTGATGAGGCCATAGCATGCCTAACTTCTGATCTGTCAACTATTTCCTATTGTGGCAGAGAGAATCTTGTTACTCACTTCCTATCTCTCCTATCTCTCCAGTACGGCCTCCTGATCCGCCCAGCCAGCGGTGCTTGTGGCACTTTGTCACTGCCGACTGGGAGGCTCTTTGGCAGTACTGTACTTCTTTGATTTCCCATGGAATTATTTTTGCTTCCGTGGCTGGGGACCCTCGGAGTGCATTAAGCGTATTACTGACGTAGTTCTCTCAGGCATGGAGGCATACATTGCATTTTCTGTCTGTCATCCAAATGCAAACAACTTGGTTTAATCATGCTTATTCTACTGCTGTCCGCAATAAGGAGGAAGCATTGAAACGGTACTGTTGCCTTCAAATTCAATATTATCATTCTTTATATTTTTCTGCTCTGAATCAAGCCAAATCTGTTCTTCGTCTCGCAAAAAAAAAAATCATCAATAACAAATGTTCTAAACTATCCGACTCTGTCTCTTCCGTCTCTGTCTTTCCTTTAATATAAATCTTCTCTTCTTGCTGGAAGTTTGCTCCCATTCAACCTGGTCCAAAGAATGGTTACCGCTCTCAACCCTACAACTATCTTTTGTTAACTCTTATATATTGCAATTCCAAAGTTTTAATATCTATTCTTCATTCAACATTTCTTAAGGATTTGTCTTCCCATAATCTACTTTCAGATCACCAGTATGGCTACTTTAAGGGCCGCTCCCAAGCTTTCTGGGATCTAGCAAAAAACCTCTCCAACAATTTTACTTTCCCTCCTCTTTTTCGCTCTGACGGCACCACCGTCATGACTTCCTTTCGCTAAAAACTCCACCTTGAAGTTGATATTCCTTCCTCTCCACCCCCTCTCACTTACTTATGCCAAATATCATAATCTCTTCTTAGGATGTAATTTCTGCCCTCTCTGGGCTTAATACTAAGAAGATGTACTGTCACAAATATATAAATATATCTTCCCTCACCTGAACTTATGAGATTTATGTGAAGCCTCACTCAGCTATAGATATGACTACTGTATGCAGTTTGTTGTTGCTGTTCTCCAGGCTGTCTGGCCGAGCAGCCCCAAGGTCCCAAGCAAGGCCAAGGCCATAACTGAGCGCCGCCACAAAACCCTCCCTGCTTACCACTAATAAAGCCCAGGTAACCGAAGCCACTTTAAGGCGGGGAGCTGAGGAGGGTGCGAAAACGCCCGGGGAATAAAAGCCCCACCCAAGGCCCTGTGCCCCTCAGCAATTATGAAGGGAAAGTCGAGGGGCAAAGGAAAAATGTGACGCTTAGGCTCCCAATCTGCCAACCTCTAGGTTAGCGGTAGGGAGGTCGATCCACGGAAGAGACGCCGTCACTTGTGATCTAGAAAATATATAAGTAAAAGGAACAGTCAGAGTAAGCTATGGGTATGGCAGAGAATGCTCAGCTTACTCTGATTGACCAGCCCATCACCAATCTGTATGCAGTAGAATTAGATAGTTATTTATACAGGATATCTGATATGGGGATATCTGACTTGATAAATAGAAACAAATGTGCTTACTCTCTACCAAGGCAAACTCTTCCATCTCTGTCTCCTCTAATATCTTCCCTTCTTGCTGGAAGTTTTCTCTCATTCAACCTGTCCCAAACAAAGGTGACCGCTCTCAGCCATCCAACTATCGTCCAATTGCTGTCATTTCTTGTATATACAAAGTTTTTGAAACTATTTTAATTTCAAAATGTCTTAAGCATCTCTCTTCCCATAATCTACTCTCAGATAGCCAGTATGGATACCTTAGGGGTCGCTCTACTTGTGATCTTCTTTCATATCTTACTAACTCTTAGTCATCATCTTTTCGGGACTTCGGTATTACCTTTTCTATTGTGCGAGACATATTGAAGGCCTTTGATAGAGTCTGGCACAAATCTCTAATTTCTAAACTACCCTCCTTCGGTTTCTATCCCTGAACTTGTTCTTTTATCTTTAATATCCTGTGGTTGTGGACGGCCATTGTTCACTTCCTCAACCTATCAACTCCGGTGTTCCTCAGCGTTCTATCCTATCTCCAATTCTCTTTCTAATGTTCATTAATAATCTTTTCAACTGTACCTCCAGTCCTATCCATTCATATGCTGATGACTCTATACCTTACACTATTCAACTAGTTTTTTCAGAACCTCCCCAGTAAGCAATCACTCAAAGGTTCATGGGATGATATCATAGAACACTTATCTTCTGACCTATCAACCACTGCCATTTGGGACAGAGAAAATCTTGTTGTTTTCAATGCTTCCCAAGCCAATTTCACCTATTTATCTACCCTTCAAAAACTCCCACAGGTTAATCCCTTATACTTCAACAATACACAAATCAATCCTTCATATTCTCTCAGTATTCTCGGTGTCTCCTTTTCTTCTGATCTCACTTGGAAATACAATATTACCACCCTTGCTAAAAACAGCTTCCCAAAAGCTGGGTGTGCTCAACCGCCTCCGGGGATTCTTTAACCCTTGCACAGCTTCCTGTTCTGTACAGGGGCACAGTGCATCCATGTATTGAGTATTATTCGCATGTGTGGGGAGGATCCTCTCACACAGCACTTATTAACAAAGTAGAAAAGAAAGCCTTTCTTCTCATTAACTTACGTTCACTCACCGACTCTCTGCAATCTCTCTCTCTTCACCGCAATGTTGCATCTCTCTCGCTATTTTACCGGAGAATCTTTTGCTGGGGACCGACCGCAAATGGGTTTGGGTCTCAGGGTGTTTATCCTGGACAACCTAGATGTGTGTGATTTTGTGTTTTGTTTTGTTTTGTCTTTCTGTTGTGTGGGATGTCCAGGTTCGAGCTCTGTCTCAAATCGCCCACCCCCGTAAAAAAAAGAAAAGAAAAGAAAACTGGGTGCCAGTATATATACATACATACATACATACATACATACATACAATAATCAGTGTTCCTCAGAGCTCTCTCAGTGTATATAACCTCTACGTAGAGTATGTAGCACCCGTCTTGCACCACAATCCCACCCCTACTCTGTGCAACTCTCCAACCCAAGAGTTAAACAATATTCCCAATCTTTCTTCTATTCAACAGCGGCCGGCTCAAGAGTCCAGGTGTGCGGAGACGCCTCGTGCTATCTTCCTTTGCGGGCTTCTCATAGCTCATGGCAGCAGGGGAAATGGATCACGTGGGGTGGGCAAGTCCACTATTCGAAGGGGGGATGATGTGATGGCTAGCACCGTGACAGTGTTTTACTCGGCTACTGAGAGGGAATTGAATTGGTGGGCAGTGCGTTGACCAGTGCCATGGTGGCATCCTATCCAGCTACTGAGGAAGAGGGTCGAAGCAGGGAGAAACAGGGCAGGTCTCTATCTCTCAACGTCTAGGGTGTAACGGTACCAGGGGAATGTAAAAAAGGGCTCCTTCTCAGTACGAGCATGTCGGACGTTGTCACAAGCCTCGCTCAATTCTCAGGGACGTCACAGCTGTAAGGAAGAAAAGAAGAGGGTGTGATATTCAGAGCCCGAACGGCGGTCAATCCTGCTACTGGGGTATTGAATGGAAGGGCAGTGCAATGACCAGTAACGAGGCAGCGTCTAGTCCAGCTACTGATGGAGGGGCTGGAGAAGAGGGAAAAAACAAGCCCAGTTGTCGATGTTGGTGTATCATTCTCTTGGGAACTTCTGTCGTCGCAGCTGAGAGGGGCGTTGTGTGGGTCCTCATCTCAACACGTCGTCTCAGATGTAGGGCATCACTCTCCTGCAGGGCCTCGCTATGCAATCAGGGTACCTTCTATCCACTCACGAAATGTCGTAAGGAGTTCGTCCAGCCACTCTCGGCTCGATTGCTCGATATAGTCATCATGGAGGTTTAAAAAGGTCCTTAAGCTCCTACAACTTCTCACAGTCTGTGAGGTATTCTACTGGCAGATCAGAGCTGAGTGGCGGACTGAGATTGTCTACAACTTCACATCTTTTTCTTCTTGGGGCTTGTCAGGCCTCGGCTGTGGGTCAATCTTTTTCAGGAATGCTCTCAAGTCCTTATTGACTTTTTCTAGTGCAAGGGAGGTTGGCTGCTGCTGAAGGTGCAGGGAAGGGGAGGGAGAGTGTGTTCTGTTCTTGTGTCGAGATTGGGAAGTAGTTTGCCCCTCGGGCTCTTTCTGGGCCTTAGTTGGCTCCGGCCTGGATTGAGTGGCCTCTCTGGTCCTCTTGATTGAATCAAGCACAGACTGGGGAGATTTGGTGGAAGTTCCCTCTGATCTGGCAGAAGAGAGAAGGTCGGAGGTTGTATTGGTCGTGGAAAGATGATGAGAGGTCCGACAAATCAACCTTCTCCTTCTTCACTCTCTCGATCCTGTCTGGTGATGTTGTCGCTGATTGGCCTCGGGTTATGTGGCAGGAACCTGAGGAGAGTTAGTGGAGGTGGTTGGGTCTAGTCGCAGCGACAGGAGGGACTGGGTTAAGAGCGGTGGTCGTTGGGTCAACCTCCCCCATATATTCTGCAATTGTCCGTTGTAATTGCACATCTTGGGGAAGGTGGGCTTCACTTCTGAGTCAAGGGGGAATACTGTTGGAAGCGTTGTGGGTGCTCATGTATTCTGCTGGGTATTCTGCTGGGTATCCTGCTGAGCTTGCCTCACAACACCATTGGCCTAAAATATCTTCTAGATCTGGGTTCCAGGATATGATCCGGATCGTTTACTAAATTGAATCACTGCTTTCTGGTTTACATTCTATCTGCCACCAAATTTCGTGACAATTTTCGGATTGCCTCCTAAATTGAATCACATATCCTATCTGCCCACCAAATTTCGTGAAAATTGGTTCATAGGGCATATCCTATCTGTTCACCAATCATTTGTTATAATCTCTCGATCACCTCCTAAACTGAAACACTTCTACCTTAGCGCATATCCTATCTGCCCACCAACTGTTGTGAGCATCTGTTGATTACTTGTGAGATATCTTGTTTTCAGACAAACATACAAACAGTCAGACAAATAGAGGTGAAAACATAATCTCCGTCCAACTTCGCTGGCAGAGATAAAGAAGGGCTTATGTAAACATAGGCCCGTTTTTGCGATTGGTTTAGTTTAAAATGGCCTGCTGTCAATCTTCAAAACAGATTTAACACACACACACTCTCTCTCTCTCTCTCATATATATAATTATATATTATTTTTTTCCAGATATTAGCCGATTCCTACATCCTCCATATTTGGAATAAAAAGACCAAGACTGACCCTGTCCGTGTGGGAAGTGGCGCCATCTACGAGGAAGCAGCCAAGATGTCATGTCCCCTCACTTATCATCAAGCTACACTGCGGTCAAACTTCTTCTGAGACTAAGGGGAGACTGTCCGTTTGTTTGGTCTATTAATTAATTTATTCATATATTTTGTTAGTTTCCTCGCTAGACCTCCATCAAGCTTAAGAAAAACACCGCCTAGACCCTCCTTCAAAATAAATTTGTAAATTTTTCGGTAGAAAAATGTTCCGGCCGAAGGCCGGTTCCTCTTAAAATTGCAGGCTGGCTACCGTTCGCCAGGAAATAATCGACACCTAAATGGCACGAAAGGGCTTAAAATTGACAACGAAATGGGGCGAAAGGTGTTAAAATTGCCAAACTAATGTGCCGAACATCTTATTATCTCAAAACTAGTGGGGCTAAACATTAGGGAAAACGGGGGTTCAGAAAAACGGTCTGCCTCCCCTTAATTAATTAACATTGAATTACAAGGTTTATTTCTTTATTAGTTGTTGACTATATACAACAATTTGGTCGGTGATTGGATGACCCCCAATGTGAGTTGGTAACCTTGATCCCATACAGTAATGTTGAATATACCATACTACTATTATTATTAAGGGGGCCCACCTCGCTTTATTTTCTCTTTATCTCCCTCTCTCTTTGGCTTGTATCCATTCGGCCCCATTCAGCATACTGTTTTAAGACGTTTACCCCCATCCATGTGTCAATATTTTTCTAGCGAGCGGTAGCGAGCCAGCATATTCATATTTTGGTTTTGACAGCAAGCTAAATTTATACATTTTTCGATAGAAAAATGTCTCCGGCGAAGCCGGATTTCTCCATACAAAACTGGCTCGCTGTCGCTCGCCAGGTAGAAATCGACACCTGGATGGGGATATATGTCTTAAAACAATTGGCTGAATGGGGCCGAATGGCTACAAGCCAGAGAAAGAGAGAAAAGGAGAGGAAGAGAAAAAAAAGCAGGTGACCCCCCTTAATGACCACAGTGTGGGGTGGAAGATTAGGAAGGACCTCTAGCAATAATACGGCTTCAAACTATCTCAACCAAACCTTTTAACTACCACAGAGCCTTCCTAAGCTGTATAATGTCTTCTAAATATAGCTAGGATAAAATAAAACACTTCGCTGGTACTCAAAGGGTTAACATTTGTAATCAACACTTCTCGTGCTTGTCTGTTCAAACGATATATCACATATGAACAAACTTCTCAATGTAATTTAGGCCGGGAGGGTACTCTTAATTTCAGTTGATTGATTATTATGATATATTTATATTTTCTCAATTTAACATAACAAAAGTTAATTCAACGGAACAATTTAGAGTTTTATTAGTTTAGTAAAGGCGCGGTTACACATGCCCGAATTTTTGCCACCCAAGCAACTTTTGTCACCGCTACGGGCAACTTTTCTGAGACCCAAAAACAAGTGGTTACACATGCAGGAAGAGAGTTGCTCGTAGCACTATCTCCCGTAGCCTACACTCTTTCGTTTTCACTTCGAAATTAATTGGTCTTAATTCGGCCGTTTTAGCTTCCCGTCACGCTATTAATACATCACAATCCCTATGATAAAGCTGAGCATATATAAAAACCAAGGTATGTATGACTATATTGCTCGCCATTACATAAAACAAGTGACATGAATCCACGTCTGTCGGTAAAAGTGCAATTCAGTTGAAACAGCAGCACGCTCATGTTTGGCTATCTTATTATTACCCTGATCATTTATTTATCATCTGTATTGTTCCTTATTTATTCATTAACTAGATATGTTTAAGTAATTTTAATGATTAGGCCTACTTGATAAATTACAGTACTATCCGAATCTAAAGAGCTCTTAAAGAACACAGGAAACACAATAATAACGTATAGGCTATATCATAAAGTAAACACAAGCAAGATAAAGATATGATAAACCAAAGAAGTAAGCGAGAGAGAAGACTGGCTGGCCCGGGGGCCTTGCTTTACGTATTACACATTTAAAATAGGCAGTGACAGTATTTCTTTCCTTGCTTGTGTTTACTGTATTATATGTACGATTTTATGTGTTCCATGTGGTATTTTATAGCTCTTAAGGTTCGGATATCACCTGTCACATTATCATTAGAAGTATTAAAACTTATTTATATTAATATAGGCCTAGCCTACTGTATATGGATTATATATATATATATATATATATATATGGGCCTATTTAGGCTATAGGCTACATATGGAATATATGTCCACTACATAGCCTAATTAATTCACGCCAAACACTATTACCGTATACTGTAGGCTACATGTAGGCTACTAAGTTATGTAAAGTGTAGCCTACGTCTATTTAGCACGTCGCATTAACAATTTAACCGAACCTATACTGCATAAATACGGTATTTAATCAAGATTACAAAGCATACAGAATACATCATTTGTAATACTGAAGGAAGTATTAGGCTAACCATTGCAGTAACGAAGCTATTATTCATATTTAGTTATAACAAATCGTTTACTGTTGCAAATTATAATTGTAAGTTGATTATGATAACGGATATATGACACGTTTATTCCCTTGAGAGAATATTCTTCCCATTCTTGCCTAAAGATATTGTAGGCTATTTGTACAAACTTGAAATTTCGCATTCATACCGTAGCCTACTTCTTGATTAAACCGTTTTCTCATCCCAATCTATTGAATACTAAACTGTGATGACATATATATTTAAGGATTGAGCATTATTATAGTATATTAATGCTTGCACATCATATATATAGTTATCACATTACTATTATTGCATGCAACCCATATTTATAGTTGCCGCAACAGGCGATGCGTCCCGTACGTTCGGGACGCAAAAGTTGCCCTATTCGGGTGACAAATGGGTCCCGAAAAAGTTGCTTGGGGCGCAAAAGTTGCTCCACTGAGCAACTTTTGTCACCGATTCGGGCAACTCGGGCATGTGTAACCGCGCCTTAAGGCCCCTACTTTTAATGCCCCTTAAGTCTTACATTTTCCAATTCTACTTGCCTTGATTGAAAATTGTCCATAATTATTAAGGGGGGTCACTGTTTTGTTTTTATCTTTCTCTCTTGTTCTCTCTTTCCCTGGCTTGTATCCATTTGGCCCCATTCAGCCAACTGTTTTAAGACGTTTATCCCCATCCAGATTTCGATTTCTTCCTGGCGAGCGAAAGCGAGCCCCTGCACAGCTTCATGCTCTGTACAAGGGCATAGTGCGTCCTTGTATTGAGTATTGTTCACATGTGTGGGGAGGTTCCTCTCACACCGCTCTCCTAGACAAAATTGAAAGGAAGGCCTTTTGTATCATTAACTCCCGTCCACTCACCAACTCTCTGCAATCTCTCTCTCTTCGCTGCAATGTTGCATCTCTCTCGCTATTCTATCGCTACTATACTGATCAGTGTTCCTCAGAGATTTCCCAGTGTATACCACCTCCTTTACGTAGGGCACGTGGTACTCGTCTTGCAACACAATCCCACACCTACTCTGTACAACTCTCCAACCCAAGAGTGAAACTTTACTATCAGTCTTTCTTCTATTCAACAGCTGATCTCTGGAACTCTCTCCCAGAATCAGTCTTTCCCTCTTCCTATGACTTAAATTGCTTCAAACTCCGTGTGTCCAGGCATTTTGGCTCGAAAGTCCCTTGATTTTGGCCCTGGCACTCTTTCAACTTTGGGGGAGGCACTCGCTATAGGCAGTTCTGCCTTTTGCCTCCCTCACTCACATAGAAAAAAACGAAATAAATATATGGAGAAATCCGGCTACGCCGGAGACATTTTTCTATCGACAAATTTACAAATTTAGCTTGCTGTCAAAAAACAAAAATATATATATATGCTGGCTCGCTACCGCTCGCCAGGAAAATATTGACAACTGGATGGGGGTAAACGTCTTAAAACAGTAGACTGAATAGGGAAGAATGGATACAAGCCAAAGAGAGAGGGAGAGAAAGAGAAACAAAGCTAGGTGGGCTCCCATAATATTGTTTACTTTTAGCCATGGACTAAAAGACAACAACTATAGTCTATTCGCTGTAAGTAGGCGAGGCATCATGGCCTCTATCCTCTGTAACTCAAAAAGGGTTAGAGCAAATTGTCTGTAAATTTTCACACCTATTCCTTGACTGACTCTTCCCAAATAGTAAAACTATTAGCTCGATTACTCTAGTCGTTTTTAAGTTACATAGGATAGAAGTCATGATTGCTCGCCTACTTACAGCGAATAGACGATAGTATTATTTGTTATAAATACGCACAATGTAATGTAGAGTGTAAAGGCTAAAGGCTATCAGCCTATGCCCGAGAGGTAGTAGTTCGAGCAAGGAGGGGAAGGTGGGGGGGGGGGGGAGCAAGGAGGGGTAGGGTGGTCGGGTGGGTTACCCCCCAAATAGTTTTTGTAGGGTAGGGGGGGGGGGGGGGTTAGGGGGACAGGTCTGATATTAAAATTATTGTTAATAATTTATATTCATTATATCGAAATTTCGGAATTAAAAAATTAAAAGATTCATTGAAAGGCCTACAAAAGAAAAGTTTTGCTCCTTTTATAGAAAATATTCTAAATAATAAACATAATTTCACAAATAAATTTAAGAATATAGTCTTTGCTTTTATGGGATATATTAGAGCTAATTCTAAGAAATCCAAAGCTAACCGTATTAAAGATAAAGTCATGTCCACTTTAAATTATTCCTCTAAAATTTTAGACAAAATTAATGTTAACAGTCTTATTAATTCAAAGAAAGTTAAGTCCATGTTACCAGATGGTTGTAAAGATTTCAAACCATTAATAGTGTATTCATATGAACGACCTGTTGGGTCTATTATTTGTAATTATAATAAAGTTTTAGGAAATCTTTCAGATAATGATATTTTCAATAATAATAAATGCGTGTGTGAAAGAGTCATGGATATGCCAGCTAGCAGACGTGATGCACTAGCAAAGTTCATTTATAGTCCGATATGTCACATATTAACAGGTGATGTAGAACTAGTTAAACATTTTGCAAACGACAAATTAGCGGAGCTATGTCGTAAAGGGTTTAAATTTAGAATAGGGAGTAATAAAGTAACATGGGACATAATTTTAAAAGATATTGTTTTTTCAGTCAATAAATTAAAAGATAAATTGTTAAAAATTGCGTGCTGCAATGCAAGAGAACTAGAAGCATGGTCTAAATTATTAATTAAGTTAATTAGAAATAAAATTTTCTCGCTTAAAAATGAATTTAATCTTTCAGATTTTATAGACTATAATTATAATAAGCTTAAAGCTGATTTAATAAATTTTCATAAACATTTTGTAATCACTACAGTAGATAAAGCCAGCAATAATTATAGCTTCACATGTAAGAAATTTTATCTTGAAAATATGAAAAAAGAATTAGGTATTAAGGGTAACATATTACGTAAACATATTTGCGGTAATTCTGTTTATGAAATTCAAAATAATCTGAATATTGATAACTTAATCGATGAACATACCAAGAAAAATATAATATTTGATATTAAACTTTCTGATAAGAACAAGTGCATTGCAAAATTATACATGTTACCTAAATTTCATAAAAGACCTTATAAATATCGCTTTATTGCCGGAGCAAAATTTGCTACCACTAAAACTCTATCAGAACAAGTCGTAAATTGCTTAAAATACATTAAAAGTACTCATAAAAGATATTGTAATACCATCATGAAAAGAACTGGCATTAACTATTATTGGAGTGTTGACAATTCGTTAGAAGTTATTGATAAAATAAATACCATGCCGAAAGTTACCTCGGTACATAGCTTCGACTTTTCAACTTTGTATACCAATTTGCCTTTAGATTTAGTATATTCAGAGCTTTGCTTTATTATAGATTTGCACTTTGACAGGTTCGTTAGGAATGGTAATTATTTCATAAATGTTTATACATATTTTAATAATGCATCACTTAGCTCTACTCCCACTAGTTCTGTATATTTTGATAGAACTAAACTTAAAGATGCCCTTAAATTCCTCCTTTTCAATACTTATGTTAGATTCGGGCCGTACATTTTCAAACAAATATTAGGAATTCCTATGGGTGGAAATGCTAGCCCTTTAATTGCAGACTTATTCTTGCTTGCTTTAGAATTTAAATATATAAAAGACTTAGTTGACAGTAGCAAGAAAAATAAAATTCCAGAAAAATTAGCACTTGCTAAACTGTTAAGTAATAATAGTAGATATATTGATGATATTCTTGTTTGCAATTTGTTAAATTTTAATCAAGTTGCTAAACTTATTTACCCTAATTCTATTCCCCTCACACAATGTAACGTAAATTATAAAGTTGAAAATTTTCTTGATATAAATATAGAGATTGTTAATGAACAGTGCATACTTAAAGTATATCACAAAGTTGATGATTTTAATTTTAACGTAATAAACTTTCCTTTCCGTAGTAGTAATATCGATAGTAAAATAACTTATAATTGTTTTTATTCCCAATTAATAAGATTTTGTAAAATCTGCACTAAAGTAGATGACTTTTGGGCTAGAGCTAGGTTACTATACAGACTCTTAGTGGACAGAGGTTTTGAGGCAAGTAAATTGTTCCATAAATTTAATCTTTTTAGGGTCAATTATTGTGACTGTATTCTAAAATTTGACATCAATAATTTTAATCAAGCATTTTTAACTTGAAGTTTCTTGTATAACCTCTGCTTACTTTTTGTCTGTATTTATTGTTTATCTTTTTCTTTTTCTATTATTATTATTATTATTATTAATATTGATGATTTTTTAAATTTATTGTTCTTGTTAAAAGAGTACTCTTTGTTTAAATCTGTTGTTACTTCATATTTTGCAATTATTTGTCTTTATATTATATGTATTCATTGTCGATAGTATCAATTGCTTACTTTTGCGATTTCCTTAGTTTATTTGTGCTATAAATGTAGGTTATTTGTAGGGTAGTTATTGATAGGGGTCACTTGAGGCATGCTATGCTTACAGGTACCTACCCGATAGCACTATCGTTAGTGAGTGCTGTACTGTATTTTATATTATTTTGTAATAGTATAGATATCTTATCAATATTTGTATTTTGTACTATTGTTAATGTCTTGTCATGTTGCAAATTTGATTTTAAATAATATTTTGACATTTAACATGTAGTTTCTTTATTCATGCAGAGTTTAGTAAAATTTGCCAGAACGTCCCGGACTTCCCAAACTTGACTACTTCCTTTAACGTGACGATAGTGCGTTGTTATATGTACGATTAGTTTGCTTGGGAAACAGATTAACTTGCTCATGTAGTAATGTACACCCTATGTGGTGGATTGTGTTCTTTTATTTAATAATTTTCATTTTAGTAAACGTTGTTTCCACATAGCGATTTTGATAATTTAATTTGACTTTATATTGTCCTTGTCCCAATTTTGGTTTGTTTAGTTTGCAAGTTTTACATTTTAATTTGTATAATAACAGAGTTGTGTTCATGTCCCTTATTACGCCCTGAACCTTCGTATGAGTTATTGAAACTTCACTTGTTTCGTGTGAGGGGGATTCATGCGCTGCCCTGCTTCACCACGACTTCATGACTCCCGACTCCGGCACCCCACGCTTCACCCGCTGCTTCATACCACTATAGTCTATTTTTTCCAGCTGATGTTAGATTGCAAAGTTTCCATCAACATTTCTTAGTTATTTTGAAGATTTTGTAGGGAAATATGGTGTTAAATATTAAAACTTGGCGTTAATAGGATACAGAGACATAGCAGTTTCATATTTTTGCATTAAGTAATCGAAGAAATCAGCTGCCAAGTGATTCAATTTACCATCAGCTGAAATCAAACCGACTATTGTCTCCAACACTTGTAGTCGTGGATCCTGGATCATAGAGGGCGTTGTCGAGGATTTGGTGGAGTTACCTCCCTCAGGCTCCCTGACCTTCCAGTATATCCAAGGTTTCTGCCACCTTTTTAGTTTCCTTCCTAGACCTCCATCATGCTTAGAAAAACACCCCCTAGACCCCCTTCAAGATAAATTTGTACATTTTTCGGTAGAAAAATGTCCTGGCCGAAGGCTGGTTCGGCCAATATTTACGAGCTGCACCACAGCTGGGTCTCATTTCGGTAAATATCATGTTTTACACCGGGGACGATTTTTACAATTTTTTTTTTATTTTTTTCCTTGTTTTTGTGTTTTCTAGGGGTGTTTTCTTATGAACCCCATCGGAAAATGCAAAAATATTAGCCTAATCTAATCTAAGCTAACCTAACCTAACCGAAAACTAACCTGTCTCGCCGACGGTCTAAGCCCAGCTCACGTTCCGTATTTATGGGTGCGCGACGGTCTGAACCCAGCTCATGTTCCCTGTTTATATTTTTTGTAGAGATTTAGGGATGTTTTTATAATGAATTACCGACGGCGTGGACATATATGGCAATGGAGTACATGACCTAACTAACATATTTGTGTAAATAATATATCGATGGTTTCGACCCGGTGTAAAACTGGATCAATTCCCTCATCTCTAATGGTAGTTTTGGGTTCCTATCATTTTATGCTTCATTGCTATATAATTTTTATCCACCAGAATTTTTTTTTCTCGGCTTTATTTATATATTTGTTTGCATTAACCCTAACCAAAAAACCTAACCTAACCTAACTTAAATGTATTTGGGGGCTATTAGGTTAGGTAATTAGGTTAGGTTTTTTGGTTAGGTTAGGTTAGGTTTTTTGGTTAGGTTAGTGCTAAAAATAAAAAAGCAAAGCAAAAAAAAATCCGGTGATAAAAATTATATAGCAATGAAGCATAAAATGATAGGAACCCAAAACTACCATTAAAAATGAGATCCCAGCTGTGGTGCGGCTCGTAAATATTGACCGCCGGGTCCTCTTAAAATTGCAAGCTCGCTATCGCTCGCCAGGAAATAATAAACACCTAAATTGCACGAAAGGCTTAACATTGACAACCAAATGGGGCGAAAGGTGTTAAAATTGCCAAACTAATGGGCCGAACGTCTTATAATCTCAAAACTAGTGGGGCTGAGCCTTAGGGAAAAGGGGGTCCAGAAAAACGGTCTGCCTCCCCTTAAGCTACCTACCTCTGCCGGTGTTGACTTCTAATCGTGTTCTCAGTCATCCATAATCTTGTAAGAGTTGTGTTATCGGGCGTACCACTACCGACATAGAACATAAATCATCTATAAATACTTAACCTAACTAAAAAGCTAACCTAACCTAGTATTCTCATTACTACATGAATACTAGGTTAGGTTAGGTTAGTTTGTTTGGTTAGGTTAATGTTTTAGAGAGGAGTTATGCTGTATGTCGGTAATGGTACGCCCAATAACACAACTCTTACCGACCTTTTTAGTTGGCGATACTAAAAGATTTGCTTCCTTTTTTGTATGCTTAAATTTAATAAAACTAAATAAGATTATTTATATATTTTGTAAATCTACAGTTATTGTCGGGAATTTAGATAAAGAGGTTAAATTACATATCACTGGTGCATGAAATATCCCAACAAATAGTTATAATATAATTACCAACGACGTAGTCGATGGGTGTAATCCAGTCCCCCACACACGGCTTATTCAATTGCATGACATGTAGGAATGTTCACATAATACAATATTGATACAATGAACTTAGCTTAGAGGACTGGTGATGTAGGACTGTTGTTATAGATTAATATTTGTAGCACATGGTGAACTGTGGGTTGAGTCAGAGCCGGGGGGGGGGGGGGGGGGAGATGTTGGCTGTATGGTGTTGATTGAGAGACTAAAGGGCCGGCGTCCAATCGCTTCGTGAAATTACATATGGCTGCCAGCTCATAATAATTATAACCCATAACTTGGTTTCATGATACATCTAGAGATGATGTAGATATTAATACATTACAGTTAATATTTAACCTATACTTAAGAATAAACTACAATACACAAAGAATAGCCGAAATCATACAAGGGATACGATACCGACAAATTCAAATGTCCTATTGGACCTAAAACTGTCGGGATCATTACCCTATTCGCGACATATTGCCCGCCACCAAAAATGATATACAGGAGCTATATACAGAGAACAAAAAAAAAGGACATCGAAGTCAAAGATAACCTTGTTTGATCTTTGATCTCCAAAGATCCACGGAACTCATAGCCGCCCTCCTTTTGGGACGAGCGCCACCTGAAGCCTGAGGCGGATCATCCTTCTCATTATCAGCTGCCCCACCTTGAGGAGCACTGTCACCATCACTCTCCCGCGGAGGGGTATCAGTACAGACGCCAGGATCATCCGACAGTTCTACATCCTGCTCCAAGGGATATAACCTTACGACTGGGCAAGTAGTAACCCCAGTCGAAGTTCGTATTCTAGCAACCCTTATAAGACCATCAATGCCCTGGAACAAATCGATAATCCTCCCAAGCTTCCAAAATAACCTAGGACGCTCATCATGAATCCGTACGATATCCCCGATACGAGGCCATCGTTGATTCGTCCCTTTGATCTTATTAGAGTGACGCTCGCGAAGAGACAGCAAATATTCTTGGGTCCACCGTTTCCATAGATCGTCTGACACCTTGTTCACATACTGGAAGCGACGACGTGTGGCGTCAGCATTGCCGAACGTAGGGTCATGCAGATCTTCGTCTTTTACGGACGATCTAGGAAAGGTATTAAGGGTTCGTCCACGTGTTTCCATAGAAGGCGAAATGGGTAAGAGGTCACCAACATCTGCCGAGGTATAGGTCAAGGGCCTGTCGTTGACTGACATCTCAATTTCTATTAAGATGGTTTGCAACTTCCGTCTGGTCACCAGTGCCCTTCCTAATACCTTCTTCATGGCAGATTTGACGATACCGATTGTTCTCTCCCAAATCGCCCCGAACCATGGTGCACGTGCTGGTATAAATCTCCACTGACAACCCTTTCCAGTGAGGGTAGCCACAACCTGCGGGTCATCCATTAAACTCTGGAGATATTTAGAGGCCCCGACAAAACAAGTCGCATTATCGCTCATAATAATTTGAGGGAAACCATTGCGGCCTGCAAAGCGTCTTAGAGTATGCAAAAACCCCTCACTGGATAGGTCGTCAATCAATTCAATATGAATCGCTCTGGTTACCGCACATGTGAATAGAACGGCATATACCTTTATGATATTACCGGGCGATTCTCTAGCATGAATCGCTCCGGTGTAGTCTACCCCGGTTACCTGAAATGGTTCAGTCCTTTGTACCCTGAACTCAGGCAAGGGAGGTAGATCAACTGGGGAGTAAGGCTTACCCTGTAATCTTTTACAGATAGTACAGCTATTGTGGATCCCTTTAATTGCTTGTCGCATCTTTGGGATCCACCAATGTTGTCGCATATACGCCAGAACATAATTTACGCCAAAATGTAGGCAGGTCCTATGGCATTGGCGAATCAACAATTTGGTAATCAAATGAGAGGAGCGAAGGAGGACAGGATATTTCGCAGAATCAATAATGTCCGCCTTTTGTATCCTGCCTCTACACTTAATTATGCCTCCTTCCATATATAATCCTAGCTGCCTCATTAAGTTTGAGGGTTTGGCCTTTGACTCCTTGCTCAGGATTTGATGTTCAGTAGGATAAGATTCCTTTTGTACTAAACATATTAGTTTCGCTTCTGCTGATCTCAATTCATGGAGTCTGATATGCTTCGAATCTTCACTAAGGAAAGACCCGTGAGCCCGACTTCTCATGTTGTTAATGAAACGGTATATCCATGCAAATACCCATATTACTTGATCATAGCTGCCGTAACGTTCCCACTCTACCAACTTGTTATCCTGATGTGTAGTACTCACAGTCGAACTACTTAACACATCATCTTGGGGCCGACTTGAAGGATCAGATATGCATTTCCTGAAATCCTGAGGCCATTCAGTTGGAGATGTAAGCCATGGAGGTCCATGCCACCAAATAGAGGACGCCATAAACTGTTGCGCCGAGATCCCCCGGGAAACGATGTCACTGGGGTTATCCCTGGTGCTCACATAGCGAAATTTAGCTGTAGGAACTAAGTTATGTATCTCATCAGTGCGATAAGAAACATAAACAGGTAACACTTTCTGGCTGTGTACCCACGAAAGTGCTATTTGACTGTCGCTCCAGACATAGACGTTATTAATCTGTAGTATGTCTGTATAAGCATCCAGTGTAAACTTTATTAGACGAGCAGACAGAAGCAATGCAGTAAGTTCTAATTTAGGAACTGTAATCTTCTTTATAGGGGCTACTTTGGCCTTCGCTATAGCCAGTGTCGCTTCACTACCATTGCATATGTATATGGCAGTACCGTACGCACTATTACTAGCATCAGAAAAGGCATCTAGACCACTAATAACCTGACGATTAAGTTGGACCCTGCAACATGTGGAAAGGTCCGATCGAATCAACCGCCAAGTATCTTGTAACTCAGTCGGGAGGGGCGTGTCCCAATCTAGTTTTAGCCTCCACAGTTGCTGTAAAAACATACGAGCACGGATAGTTACAGGCAGCAAAAAACCTAGGGGATCAAACAACCTCGCTGACAAGCTTAAGCAGTTTCGCTTGGTCATAAGCTCACTGCCGCATGGGGTGTGACAGAAGGATATACAATCTGTGGTAGTGTCCCATTTGTGGCCTAAAAACTTCACCTCACTATTCTCAGTAGCTACATCGTCAGAAGCAAATTGACCTTTCAAAAGACCACTATTAGTGGCCCATTCTTTTAAGTATATATGAGCCTTGGCAAATATATCGCGGATCTCCCAGCATCTCTTGAGCAATAAATCTTCATTGTCTCCAGTGCCTTGAAGATTGTCCACATAGATCCCCTGCTTGATCTCATTCTTGAAGTCAGGATCTAGTCCAGCCTCCTCAAGATGACGCAAGATAGTAGCGTTGAGAAGTAACTGGGAACAGGTCGCCCCGAATAAGACGACTCTGAACCTGTAGACCAGATACTCTGAATCTAGATCCATTGGGTCCCGTGGCCATAAAAATCTTGTCGAGTCCCTGTCTTCACGATGGAGTTGAAGCATCAGGAAGGCCTTCTCAATATCGGCGACCCAAGCAAACTTATGACATCTGAAGCGCAACATAATTTGCGCGAGATCAGAGACCAGGGACGGACCCGTGTACAGACAATCATTCAGGCTATAGGAGCGATCACTGGATTTAGCAGAGCAGTCATACACAATACGAACAGGAGTGGTGGAACTGTCCTTTTTAATCCCATGGTGAGCAAGGTAATGGATGTTATCCCCATACTCACTGAGATCTACTCTCTCCATAAATCCACGTTGTACCTGCTCGGTTAAAACTGCAGCATAAGTCTCGCAATAATTTGGATCCTTGACAAACTGCTTCTGAAGGCCACGTAACCTACCAAGTGCTAGATGGAAATTAGTAGGTAATTTACTATTGTTATCATTCCAAGGCAGTCTTACCACATACTGACCCCTGCCAGAGTCATACGTTACAGTCTCTTCATACGAGCTTAACGCTAGCTTGGACTCACGATCAAGTTCATGTGGGTCAATTCCAATATTGTCCAAGTCCCATAGCTTATCTATATCAGTACATGTATTATCAGGCACATTTGGCCTAATATATTTATCTATGGGGCTTACTGCTACCTTGAGGACCGTAACCACCTCCACCTGTGTGTCTTGAGAGGAAGTGGCATAGGATCCAGAAATGGCATACCCTTGGATCGTGGGGAGCATTATTAGCTTATCTACCCGCCGATATCCAGGGTGAACCAGGTCGTAGTAATAATCAGCTCCGACCAGTAGCATAATACCATTGTTAGCAGAGAGTTGATCATCAGCCAGTTTATAACCCTTGCTTCTGAGATATTTCAAATGTGGTTGAATCTCTGATACTATATAAAAACTGGGTAGTGTGTTGACCACAACAGCCTTGATGGGACATACCTTTCTTCTACAAACATAGGAAATCTCCACGATATCATAGTCACTGGAATCTATTTCACCAGTGAAACCATGGAGACGCAAATTCTCTTGACCCTTGCTGGTACACTTGAGCTGGGGTAATGATGATCGCAGTACGAATGACCTCTGTGAGCACTGGTCAAGTAAGGTGCGCGTCATTATAGTATTATTATTACTCCCCACTACTGGCAGCATCATAGTAGGAAGCAATTGACATTCTCGAGAAGCAATGGACATGGCAGATACTTTATCACCCTCGCTCTTACCTTTCTCATGTGACTCTTTGGGGGTTCTCCCCTTTTCTTTGCCGTCGTGCCGATCAGACTGGGTGCAAAGGGAAAACCAATGTTTCCCCTTGCAATACTTACAAGGTTTGATGTAGGAATTGGTGCAAGTACTGTTGAAGCGGTCTATTGCCAGACAGCTGGTACATAACATAAGCGATTTAGCCTAGCCAATCTTCTGTGTAGCCTTAGGATACTTAGGACACTGATACCACAGATGACCGTGGACACTGCACAACTTGCAACCTAATGATATTGGCCTTTTCTGTTTAGGAGAAGTTTGTACCGGAAATGCTGCAGTAGATGGCGACATCTCCACTTGTCGGTAGTGTCCAGTACTCTCCATATTGAAGACTTCAGTCTGGTACACCTGCACCAACGCTTCCAAGTTTAGTGGAGAGTCGCTTAGTTGTCGTCTTACGATTTCCTTTAGGGGAGAGGGTATCTTGTTCAAGATACTTACACTAAATATCTCCTCCTTGGTGATGGCCATTGTCTCCATAGATCGGAGGAGGCTCTCAAAGGAGGCATAGTACTCCTTTAGGTCCGCCACATCATAGGATGGAGGATCTAGCGTGAAGAATTTGGTAATCAACGCGGTCTTGATGACTTCCACTCTCCCGTAAGTTCTCTTCAGCAACTCCACTGCAGACTCGTAGCTGGTAGCTTCTAGCTTGTACCCATCGACTAACTTCAATGCCTCCCCTTTCAATTGACCACGGAGATATGTGAACCTTTGGATGGATGTGAGTGTTTTATTATGATGGACGGAACACTCAAAGATATCCCAAAATCCAGTCCAGGTAGCCGAATCCCTGGAAAAGGTAGGCAAAGTAGGCTTCGGCAGGTTAAAACCAGTCGCCTTTGGTGTACCGGTATCCTTAACAGGGGTTGATTCTTGGGTGGAAGATAGTCTGGCTAAGGCTGTATTAACGTCCTCAAAGTACTCAAGATCTGCCGACATTTCTTCTTCCACATCGTCAGTAATTGTCAATAAACCATATACCTGCTGAGCGTAATCGTAAGTGGCTAGCGATTTTTTTTTTTTTTTTTTTTTTTTTAAGAGACAATGAACGGAGGAAGGAAAAACACAGATAAAACAAAAAGGTCCATGTGCCTAAAGGCATCCTCCATTCATAAAATGTTTGTAACAACTGGATTTAAACATTTGTAGATTGTAAGTTTGTGGAAAGCAATTCGAGGGAAGTGAATTCCAAAGAGTAGTAGCTCTGGGGATAAATTAATTCTGATAAGCAGAAGTTCTGCATTGTGGAGGAGAAAGTGTAAATTCATGGGCGCTCTCAGCTGCCCTAGTTCTACGGGGAAAGATGTGGAGAGGCGGCACAATTGAAGCAAGTTCCTCGGAACAATTGCTGTGAAAATATCTGTAGAATAATGCAAGGGATGCAACGTTTCTTCGTATGGCTAATGTAGGAAGGTCCTGTGTGATTGCAGGGTTATTGATTAATCTAATAGCTTTATTTTGAATTTTGTCCAACTGCCTCAATGCAACCACTCCACTTCCACCCCACAGAGGTGAACAGTAATCCATCTGAGAGCGCACATGACTTTTATATATTACGGCCAACTGCTCGTCCGTGAGGAATTCTCGAACTCTGTACAGGAGTCCCAGTTTTTTAGAGGCATTCTTAGCAATGCTTCTAACATAATGTGTCCAGCTCAAGTTAGTAGTTAATGTTACACCGAGAATGTCAATACTAGGGGAAGTGGGAATATTTACATCATTAAAAAATATATGGGAGTCAGTGAGATTCTGTCGGTTAGAAAATTGAATGTACTTGGTTTTCTGTGCATTAAAGGAAACTAGATTCTCTTGTCCCCATTCATTAATTCTAGAAAGGTCCTGGTTCAGAGAAATTGCAGTGTTTATTTTTGAATTTATAAGATCGGGTTGGGTGAAAGAATTGGTAAATGTGAAGGAACTGTGGAGTGTTGAGTCATCTGCGCAGGAATGTATTGGATTATGAGTGGTAGATATGAGATCATTGATATGAATGAGGAACAGAGTTGGGGCCAAAACTGATCCCTGGGGAACACCAGCATTTATTGAGTGAAATTGAGAATAAAGGCCATCTACCATTACACATATTTTTCTGTTATGAAGATAAGAAGAAATTAGTGGAACTAATGATGCAAGGCCGTAGTGTGACATCTTCGACAATAAGGATTGATGCCAGACTCTATCAAATGCCTTTGATATATCCAGTGCTATTGTATGTGTTTCACCATGTTGGTCTGTAGCTTGGTTGATTTGATGCATAAGAAGGCAAAGAATGTCTGCAGTTGATCGACATCGTCTAAAACCATATTGCCTATCACTGATTAATTTATTATTCTCCAGATGCTTAATTATGTGATTATTTAATATAATTTCAAAAACTTTGCCAAGAGTGGAAGTTATAGCTATTGGTCTGTAGTTTGATGGATCTGAAGAGGCACCTTTTTTAGGAACTGGATGGATGTTTGCTTCTTTCCAGGGTACTGGGAAGCATGAGGTATGAGTACACAGACGGAAAATGTTTGCCAATACAGGAGCGAGCACCAAGGAGCAATTCTTAAGTACTATTGGAGGAATTTCATCTGGACCAGGAGCCTTATCTACTGAGAGATTCTGCAAAATAGTTTTGACATGTCTGGTGTGGATCTTAAGTGAGGGAATTTCAGGTGAATTAAAATTAAGTACAGGGACATCTTGATTTATTTCATCTAAGGTTGAGTTGGTGGAGAAAATATCCGCAAGAAGGTTAGCTTTACCTCGTGGGTCACTTACAAGATTGCCAGTCGGAGATTTTAATGGTGGAATGGATGAAGCAGTAGTGAAGTTGGATTTGAATGAGTTAAGAGTAGACCAAAATATTTTGTTATCATTTGGATTATTTAGAAGTTTATTTGCCTGCTTATGGAGAAAGTTTGATTTAGTTAGGTTTAATACAGTTTTGGCATGATTTCTGATGTTTCTAAAGTAATTAAAGGCTTCATGTGTTTTTGATCTTGTGTATGCATTGTAGGCTATTGCTTTTTGTTCAGTTACTCTAGCACAATTATGGTCAAACCATTTAGGTGAATTAGATCTTTTACTGTACTTTTGATGAGGAATAAAAGTTTCCATTCCAATTTTTACAAAATCTTGTATGTGGCTCAAGGTGGAGTGTGCATCATTAGAAAAGAAAGAGGTCCAGGGAATATCAATAAAGAAACCTTGAAGACCCTCCCAGTCTGCCCTATCGTAATGCTATTTAGTCACCAAAACAGGTTCAGAGTGGGAAGGTGTGGTAGGTGATAGACAGGTGGCCTGTATCAGACAGTGATCAGAAGATCCAAGTGGGGACCTCACTGTAACATCATAATTTTCTGAATTGGTTGTTAAAAATAAGTCCAGTAGGTGGGAATTATGATTAGGATTATCTGGTACACGGGTGGGTTGGTTGACTAGTTGAATGAGATTAAATGAGTCTGCAAATAGCTCACATTCAAGACCAGCATCATCAGTCCTGGCTGAATGAGTGAGCCATTCAACATTATGGACATTAAAATCACCCAACACTGTGATTTCAGAAGAAGCATTTAAGTTGAGGACACTGAGTTGTGAGGACAGAGAATCAAAAAGACTTTGCTCTGGAGGAGTATTTGGGGAACGGTAGATGCAACATATGTATTTAAATTTACCAGCAGAAATTAATTTGTATATAGAATAATCAAAATAGGGACAATTGAAACTAGTAACCTCCTCCAGGGCAATTTCAGATTTTGCGAAGCAACATACACCACCTTTAGGTCTGAAATTTTGGAGCAGTTGATAACCTGGAAAATTAAATCTAGATGTGTCAGATGTGGATGTTACTTG
The DNA here is from genome assembly GCA_032716605.1 of Paralithodes platypus. Lineage (NCBI taxonomy): Eukaryota > Metazoa > Arthropoda > Malacostraca > Decapoda > Lithodidae > Paralithodes > Paralithodes platypus. Next base: position 6,729,017 of record CM064505.1, on the reverse strand, counting down.
AGTCTCTGTCAAAAAAAGGAGAGTAGGGGTTTCTGCTTGAAGAAATTGGTGTACAGAATTGATGTTAGAGTGAAGTCCCCTTATATTACTAAAGAAATAGCTGTACTGACAAGCAGCTTTGGGACGTTGCAATGCTCTTGACACAGTCGCATGATGACGACCGGGAGGGCCCTGTGTCAATAACCCAACCCTGCCGGGGGTGGATATCCGAGGGACCACCAGGTTTGCTCTTAACAATTGTACTGCCATATGTATAAGGTAAGTGTATGGTGTTACATGTATGATATGTAGTGGGAAGAGTAGTATTTTATGGATAGAGGATAGTGATGTAGGGCAATGTCGTGAAGTTGGATGTGTATGTTATATAAAGAGGGTTTTCCTGATACCCCTGATGTGTGAGGCAGAAAGATATGTATCCAGCTACCAAGGCCTGGGAGAGAAAATGGAATTCAGGCTATTCCCTGAGTCTCCCGAAACCTTGGCGGTAGTACTTCCCTGGGCGGGGCTGCCTACCCCTACTACCTATAAATTTAGTAACAGATTTAGTAACAGTAGCGAATTTACCCTTAATCTGATCAGCTGTGGCACTTAATAAAAAATCATCAAGATCTCTTAAACACCTATTTAAACTTATCTTCATCCCTCCCTTAAGAATCTTAAGTTTCTTTAAATCTGTCATTGTTAAGTCTATTAGGCTATTAACTCTCTAAACTATAAAGCAAACTATTACACAAATGAATTTAAATTAAAAAATGTGGCAATAGCATTGCCACTCCCAATTTGGAAACGGTCATTAGGCTACTAGCTGCAGTAGGAA